>VYZM01010631.1:3903-41442 GCA_013398915.1 Dromas ardeola | reverse complement strand
CCCAAAGTTAATGCTGACAATATCTCCTACTGGGCTGTAGGCCAAAGTGTAAGAATGAATACCTTGATCTTAAAAATCACTGTAACTTGACCCACGCTGTATGCCTGCAGCATCCTGCCGTAGGGGTCCCCGCAATGCCCAGGAAATCCTGCCCTGGGGACAATGACATCGCTTAATGTTACTACACATCACCGAAGCGGCAAGCTTAGCCATGGAAATAGGGGTGCTAGAATTTTAACATTGCACTGTAAGAGCCATTTGCTGCAGAAAATCCACAATGTGTCAGGAATTAATTTCTTAATGTTACTTCTATAAATGTGACAGGGGTCATATGTCTACAAATGTGAGCCAGAGGTCACCAAGAAGGGACAATCCTTCTCTAGGTGAAGTCAGCTTCAATGCAAGGATAACAACAAAATAGGAAGTTAAGTTTCATGCAGACACTGTAAGCACACACTCTGCACTGGCTAACTACAGGAAAAATAAATGCTCATCTGAATTACCTTCTCGCTTCCAGCACCACTTTGAATTTTCTGCCATTTCTCTTAGTTTCACAAACTGGAAGACCTTGATTCAGTCCCTGGTCAGTGAAGGTGTTTACAGGCTTGTCTCTCTCTCAGAAACAACTGAAAGCTAAGTTTGTAAACTCGTCAAATTTAGTTTGGAGAGTTCAGGCTTCAGGCACTAAAGGAAATGCTTAACTGGCATTTCAGCTCCTTTTTCAAATCAGTTCCTAGGGAGGACCAGTGTCCTCAATCCAATCCCACAGTACGACTAATATTCACTCCTACTTGTAAAGCACTTCAAGATTTCCTGCTACAAATATTAACCAGCCTATGTTTACTAGGATTTTCACATTTAAGCAGACCAAGATATACTTTTACTTGTCCCAAGAAGCATCTGAGAAATAGTATTCTACTGTTATCCAGTATTATATACTTTCTGAGGTGAGGCACATGGCTTGAAAGACAAAACCGAACGTGCAATGCACCCCTTGCCGACAGCAAGAAAATAATTCACTGCTAGCTTGGTCATTAAACAGAAGTCTTCACAAACTACTGAGGTTAACTGCCCATAAAAGTGGTTCAAACTACAGATTTTAATCTTATTTACCTAGTTGGTATTGAAAACTATTCTTTACCCTTTTCTCCAGATACGTAACTTACAGTACTTAATTAGGGGGAGTGGTACATTACAATTACTGTGCTGTTTGCAATTTATGTATTATTAGTTTTAGGTCTGCTTTAAACATGTTTCACCATGCACTGGAATGTGATTGGTATAGTATGTGCTATCCTCCATATTAAATATGCAACATGAGGGGGAAAAAATACCTGAAAATGATGATACTCAAGAGTTACGGATCCTGGTGCTACCAGAGTAATTTAAAAATATGGAATAAGATTTTGTTTTTCAAACGGCTAACATGCAATAAAAGAGCAGATCTTACAATGTTACATTTAATGTATACATTTTTTTATTAGAGGCACAGTGTATTTCTGAAATTTCTTATTGTAAATGATAAGCATGTATGGCAAATCAGAATACATATTAAAAAACTCTTTAAAATCCACTGCCTGATGCATCTGCCTGTGTAACTTACTGAATGTTGTTCATAGCAATAGAAACATTTTTAACTACCTTCAACCATCTTTCTCTTACTATATGACTACTGCTATAACTTTCCCTCCTGTTGAACTAGTCAGTAAAATACTAAAAGTTCAGATAAACAAGAAATACATAACACTACAAAACTGGTTTTAGAAACGCATATTGCTTGAAAAAATCCTCCAAATATTTTTGCAACAATCAAGAAAAATAATGTACGTGCTGATGTTGAAAGATGCTCATCATCAGCTGCTACAATACTACATGGTCACTTTAATGCCTATTTTAAGAATACTCTTGGCAATGTTCCTCCTGTGAGACAGTCAGATTGCAGTAACAACACACTTCTTTTTTTCCTACCATTTTCATTCAATTAAGAGAAACTGTCCTGAGGAATGCAGGCAATCTCCACTACTCTTCAGTCCAGCTGGACTTCCAAAAGGCATTGTAGCTGAGCACAGAGCCTTCACTGCTTACAATATACCTGGTGAAAAAATGCTCTACAATATCTCCTTAGTAATACTGTTAACTGCTGTCACGGTAATAATACCACCCTGGGCTTTCCTGCATGTATTTCCCATAATTCCATGAATTTTCCAGTCTCTTGTTTCTCAGACTTACATGGGCTAAGTCTCAAGAACTCTGAAAAGTTCAGCATGAAACCATTCCTTGTGACCCTTTTCCTTGGACATGAAGGAACTTTCCACATTAACAACAATGTTCCTCTATTGGACCTCTATCCACCCCTTCTGGATGACTCACAGGCTACAGAATCAGCTTCCATAGGAAATAATTTCAAACAACGAGTTTCATTGCTTTCCGTATCACTTATTTGCACCTCCTCTCCCGACCATACATAACTTGCATACAGACATACATGCACACAAAAGAGACACAAAGGTGCTGCAGCACAAATATTACTACTCCCCCAAAGAAAGATGAGAAAACAAAAGCATTAAAAATGTTTAATGGAAGAATGTTTGACAAAAAGCTTCTTTTAAGATACACTACAGAAACAGAAGCTCCAGCTCACATATTAGCTCCAGCTTTCACAGCAACCACCCCTGTGTCACGCCACCCCTCGGGAATCACCCCTAGCTCTTTGCAAGCGTCCACTAGTACTGAAGGGTTCAGAGCATCTTTTCAGCAACACAGACCGTAATATCCCCCTTTTTAAAAGAAATGAAAATCAGTCTCCATTGAATTATCTCCACTGAATGAATAGAATAGGTACTGCAACCTAAAGCAGCTGAATGATACCTCTGCTCTCCTACACATCTTGTCAACCAAAGCAGAGTTTTCCATGACAAGATATTTTTTTTTTTTTGGTACACCAGACAGACATCTCTCAAAAGCCAATCAGAATTCATGAAACAAATTCATAACAAAAACTAAGTTATAGCCAAAAGCCTCACTGCCTTCTGTTTCAAACACAAGGAACATTCCTTCAAATCAGCATCATCTATCACTGACAGATGGAAGCACATACCTACAAAAATCATACCCTTCCCAGAAAAGTGAATGACAGAGAACTGACCCATATAAAAATGCTAGTCATATTAATAAATATCAATAAATAGGGATATAGTATTAAAAACAGTTGTACTAATAGATATTCCTGGGGTGGAAAGTACCTTGAGATTTATTAATGAGGGTAGGATGAAAATCTGTAGAAAAGAACAGAGTAAAATGCAAATGCTTACTCTATTACTAACAATATCATCTTTACTACTACAATTGCATTTGTGAAAATGAAGCATTCACATATATGTATGTGTATACATACGCTTTTTTTTAAATTAGAAACAACATTTTTTCTCAAGTGTTTGAAGTGAATATGAGTGGTCATAATCTCATTTAATAATGAGAAAACTCTGAAACATCACTTGGGCAAAGTCAGTCTGGATATCAGGATGTAGGGATCTTTTAAAGTTTTTTTGTGGGAAATACTGAAAGAAAGAAGTGAGAAGGACTGCAACATTTTCTAGCTTTTTGGCTATTCCGAGTTTAATTAATAAATAAGTTTAATTAATAAAGTCTTCACGGAACACAAACTTCCATGTTTTGTTCCTACTATAACTTACAATAAAAACACGATTATAGAAATGTTTGAAAGCCAAAATATCTGAAGAGCGTTATTTCTCACATCTTTTGACTCAGAAGACTTTATCATTTCCATCTAACGGTCTCACATTTCATCCTTATGTTTATCCTTACCCTTTATCTTACAAAAGTTCTCTGATCCCGCATTTCTAAATAGAAAAGGAATGATGCAGAGGAAGTTGAATGTGAACTTCTGCATCAGTAATGATCCATATGTTTCACCACAGATCCAGAGAACTGATGCCCACATCAGAACTTGAATGCCCAGTTCTAACTATACCTGGACAGTAACAAAGACAGTCTGAAATCAACAACACTGCGAGGGCCCACAGGGTTAATATAAGGTATTTAACATATAAACAAAGTGACACGTCATCATTTCTTTCAAACACTTATCAAATTCTTTTTTTTAAATTATTTATTGATGCCTGAACAGTAGCAGAGATCCTTGGAAAGTCTGGTTCTGATCGTGTACGGTTGTGGTTTTCAAAAGCAAAGCAGCTGCTCTCTCCAAGTCTCTTTCAGAACTGTCGTTCTTGAAGCCAGAAGGAAGGTCACCAGACCAAGGAATAACATGGGATGCTACCTGAATGAACCATTGCTTTCTGGCAGGAAAGGAATTTCACTATGATCTATGACCAAAGAAAATGTCAGTAGTCATATTTTTTTACTGAAGCAAAATCATAGGGGTTCATAGTACTCGTGGAAACGCACTTGAATTGAATAGATCCACCCTTAAACCAAAAGGCGGATGAATGCAGATGTATTGCTCCTTCCCACCGTCACAAAATTAATGGGTAGATACTGTCGCGAGCTGGAATTAAGATTTTACCATTATTATTTTATTAAAGCCAGCAACAGTAAGAGCACCAAGGTGCAGTGACCAAAGGTTTATAACAGTTTCAGCTGACTATGGAGAAAAGCTTGGAAACTACTACCAAAGCTAGAACCCATGCTAGTGCACAGCCAAGTTACTTCCCTAAAATGACCAGGGTAGAAAAGGCATGGAGGGATTCTAACAGGTTTGGGCTCAGAGGTTAAGGTTGCTCTCATTCCACCAGAAAGTAAATCTTCCAGGGGAATGGAATCATCTGTGTGTGCCGCAATATGGAAATGACTTCTCAAGGAGACGATAGGGAAATTAATGACAGCCTGCTCACAAAAATATACAAAACTAGCAAAGAAAAGGCAACAATATCTCAGAGAAAAACAGCGGCTCAAACCAGGCTTAGAAGTCATCACTACTATGGGTTTGATACTGAATATCTGGGTTTCCAAAATAGTTTTTTCCTGAAAATTCAAGATACACAGCTGGAACAATTTTACTCCTTTTTATTCAATTTCCTTTTCTCCCCACGCGATCTGACTCTTGCAATGTGAATGAATACATGTGCAGTGAAGGATTAACACATCAGTGATTTTTTTTCCCTGTTTAAGTAATTCTGTGTAGGCAACACAATTTATTGGTATAAAGTAGGATTTATGGTAATATATTTCCTCTTCAAGACATAAATAAGATTTCTTAATAGTTTTCTGTAATTCATTTTCATATAGTACCATATTCTCATACATTTACTAGCATAATGCATCTGCTAGAATAGCAATTGCATACCCTGAACACTATTTTAAAAACTCTTCAATACTAACAATCTGCTAGAAATATTGTTATCCCTCTTCTTCCACAACTCATTGTCTACTTCTTGCAGGCTTTTATCTTCGTACTGTATATGTTGGATTTCACAAAAATTAAAAAAAACACAACCCACAGAACAGAGACGTACAAGGTTTCAAAGAATATGAAAGCTATCAAGCTAGAAAAGTAGAATGTTATACTGAAATAATTATCTGAAAATTTACAGAAGGCTACAGGTCTTTATTTTTCAACATTTCCCCTTACTGCATGTTGTATTGCCTTCATTTTCTGAGAAGTTAACTTTTCAGTCTCTGGTGGTGATAATTAGAATACGAACCGCACATATGTCTGTTTTTTTAACGTGGACAGAAATTATGTAATTATTCAAATTATACCAGAATTTATATTCAGAAAATTGGTTGTCAGTCAGAAGTGTCTTCTTTATAAAATGACAAAACGACTACACTAAGAGCAGATGAATTCTAGCATGAATACCCACTTAGAAAATTCTCTCTTCGGTTAACACATTCTCAACATTTTATTTGTCTTTGCTGGACTACCTTCTACTAGCAAGCCTTAGGAAATTTTTTTCCACCGCAGAAGAGCTAAGAAAACTAAAAGAGACCACAGTAAGGAATGGGGTATGTCATAGAATAAAGGACTTGACAGCAACTACATTTTAAAATTTCAGCTGCCTAGTACAATATCAATATGCAGAAAAAAATGTTCTCCGTATTTTTAATGCCAGTTACCTGAAATACGCTCCGTGAGTCTTAAAAGTCAACCTGTTCTGTTGGCAGTGCCTTTTTCAGGAACTTTCTTTCAGGGGCTCAATGGACAGTATAAGACGCGACAGAAACACCCACAAGTACAAGTGGAGTTCAGAGGGCCTACCTAAGCTAGAAGTTATTTTTCTAGTGCTATCCATGTAGGAGTTGCATAAATGTTCCAAAATACAGAAACAGACATACACATACATATGCACGTATAAAAGTTATTGTCAGTGTATAAGTTACTACTATCCTGAGACTGAAATAATTTATGTAACATCTGTTTTCATATTTTTTCTAATTTTTTCTAATTAACATGCATATTTAACGCATAAGTGCTCAGACCACCTATTTTTCTGCTGATTTTGTCCCCTTCCTAAGTCATGTGTTCCTGTGGGTGCTCAGCATAGATGAAGCATTAAATTTGGTTGGAGGAATAGTGGGTGAATAGTAAACAAAATATTTCAGACTCTCCAAAACAAGAAAGTATGCTAAGAAAATAATCTAAAAAAATCTGCTACAATGGGTTATAATATAAAAATGAAGGGACTTCCCAAAGAAATAGAATCTTCTGCTCATGGATCAAAAGTGGAATGGGAGTGACCCCCCAACCCTGCCCAAAACATTAAGTCAAGAGTTTAGCCTCTAAACTTTCTGCATCTCTACTTTTCAGCTTGTATAAAAAACAGGGAATAAAACTCTGAGCCGGTGCAAATCAAATTTTAGTGATGTAAGATGCCACAGTTGTGTTTTTTTCATTTCTTATTGCCAATGCTTAAAATATTCACTTGATGCTAGACGTTACAAAGCACTGAAAGTCAACTGTATCAGAAACAGACCTAAAAACACAGTAAGTGTTGCTATTACATTGTGTTCTTCACCCAATATCAAATTGTTAAAAGTTAAAAATCTAAAACATTGAGGAGAAAATAAAGTCAGGGGAGTGGAAAGAATTTACCCCTTTACATTTACAGAACTAGGGGGAAAATAGCGTATGTTTATACAACCGAGTTCTTCCTTAGTAGGCCTTAGAACCATGAATATGTTTTAGTCTATCTTTCTCCTACCATCTTGTTGCCACAAATCTAAAATGAAGTGCAATAAAAGCACATGCCATCCTTTTCTGTATATATTCTACATAAACACTGGTTTTGCTGTACATCATCTACATTTGTGTGAACTTAAATTCCATAATGCAATTCAAAACAGAAGACAACGTGGGGAGGGAAGCAGGAGACGGTTATAGTTCTTCTACCTATCAAACCTTTTCTGTTTTGCTATTGCAGAAGTCTACTCATACCTACAGACGGCATGGCCTCCCTGTCCAAGCCTAAACAGACCCATTTGTGTCCTCTCGGTCTGAAAGTCTCTCATGCCTAAAGTTCAAATATTCCAGAGCTCATCCTATTTTAGCCATTGTGAAGAGAGGCATATTCCTCATTTGCCAGCTCACCAGTAAGCAAAAGACATGATCGATGCCTATCACTGTTGGCATTAACTGTCTTCTCTCAGCACCTCCCTACAGATTTCATGAGATGCAAAGTTAGAAAGGCAATCGCATTCCCCATATAGTCACTGTACACCATTGACTGGCAGGCGATCCAACAAGGAGCCCTCAAAGGTGGTGCATCTCCCACCTTTAAGCAACCTGTCCTTTAACTGACGTGAACGGCACGTCAGTTAAATGCAGGAAGCATTTATCTTTCTTTCTTCTCTTTAGCCCCTTTGCAACCTTAGATACACACACATTTTAAAATAGTAACCTTCTCAATTGCTATGAAAGAGAACAATCTATCCTTTATGGTCCCCAAATCACAAGTCGGACATGTTAAATTTCTTTTGAACATTCTTAAAAAATATTCAACCTCTAGCTGAAATAGAAATCCTCTCAGAGTACAAAGAAAATTAGGAATATGAACTCTCCATTCATACCTAAATAGCAATTTACCATGTTTTAATATCACAACTAAAACATAGTGCACCTGATGAATATATAAGTACTGCAATCTGATGACTATAGTTATTACAGTTGGGGTGGACTTCAATGAAACTGAAACCTGGGTCTTCATCAGTATTTACATGTAAAAGCTTAACAGCATACATTTTGTGAGCAAAGTGGACATTTAATACAGCCAAAATCTCCGCAATACCCATATTTCTTCAGCATTCTGTTAATATCCTCCAAAGTGAAGCACTCTGAAGCTCTTCTGAGCTTTCTAAGCATCTTTCTTTACCTTTGCGTGTTTTTAACAGAAAGAGTGTTAACAGCTTCGATGTAGATTTGTAAGAAATGTAAACTGGGATTTATTAATGCATCAAACCCAAACATTAATCCCCACAATCTTGCCCCAGTTACAAAGCACCCTCCTGTTGCAAACTCCTCTTTTGGCTGGCCAGATTGCTTCTTGCCGCAGTAGCCTGTGGGTAGCTTCTTCACCAATCCCAAAGGCCTTGTCGTCCCTTTCCAATCCTGCCCCTCTTCAATGAAAGACTTGACCAGCAAGCTCCTATTCCTCAAATGGAACAGACAGGACACCACCCCTTTTGCTTGCCCGAGCTGGACACAAATCTGCACGGCTTTATGAACAAGCACCTTGTAGCCGCACCGCAAATTCCACTGGTCTGTATTTGAACTGCGAGGTATAGGAAAAGGTTTCCAGTAAAGGCTTTATCAGATGCCACACAAGTATCATTGCACCACTGCAACTTTTTTTACATCATAAGTCAATACTTTCACTCTAAATTAAGGAAGCATCATTAAGGTCATTATCAATGAAACTATCAAAACAAAGTTTGAAGCACTGCAGTTTTTTCCTCAGTTGCTAGAGAATGGAAGCAAACTTCCGTTATGCAGAATTGCTTTCGCTCGTGTGTAATTTTTTCAGGGGAAAAACAGAAGGGGAAGATGGCACTATGTGACATGGCTTAATGTTGAGTTAGAGAAATTTCTAACAGCTTCCACTTAAGCTATACTTGAGATTCTGCATTCAAAAAAAAGCGCGTTTAACACTCGTACTTTACATTTTACCAATAAATTCTGAACTAAAACTTCATTAGCTTTGAAAAGATTTGAATTATTCTACTGTTACCATGAAAGCATCTTAATTCTTGCAGGTGAGCCAACACTTCAGTTCCCATTGTGCTCATCATTAATAATAATCTGCATATTAAAAAAAAGGTATACTGAAGACAGCTTCCTAGAAAACTCACTGACTTTTCCCTTTGCCAATTCTAGCAGCCCAGGGACACATGCTCACAAAAAATGGAAATGCAAGTGTTTCAAAATAATTTAACATGTTGCTAATAAGAGAGGATGGGGTCAACATGATGTCCTTAAATATGTGGCTGGAGTATAACATCTCTTGTACATAATTTTGTTTATAAGCACTTCTCACCTTCATTGAGCTCTCTGCAGCTCAGAACAGCAATCTGGCTGCTGCATCCCGTAGGTAAAAGCACTGTGATATCCCTTGCGTAAACTAATATAGCTACATTTCAGAAACACAATTTTCATCGATAGGGAATCAAGTCCAAACTAACAATTTATATCTTATTAAGAAATTTCTGACTATGAATTTGACTCAATTTTACCTGTCAGTTACATTTATAACCCTCAGGTTAGAGATTTGCGGATAACTGCACATTAACAAAGGGCTGAAAAACCTTCGGTTTTACTGGTGCTGGCATTGTCTGCAAGCTCAACAAACCGCTGCATTCACTTGCCTAGCAAAGAATGCCTTTGCAACCAACTGGGAAAGGTGGTCAAAACGGTCATAAAAGTTTTTTCTATGGAAATAAGGTTATGTGCTCCCAAACCGTAGGACCAATCTACAAAATATTTTGAGCACATGCACATAGAAAATATCTGTAGAGTGAAATTAAGTGTCCAAAGCATATCACTTATGTGAGTGCATATCAGGATTCAAGAATATCAGGTTAAAAGGCACGAAGCTATCGTGATCATATCCATTATATTAACAAAGAGCTATCATCCCATTTTTTTACTAACTCTTCATGCAAAGACTGAAACCATGCACCATGGAGCACCAATTACAGAAACAAGTTTTCCATCTTTCAAACTATGGATTTTGCTTCATCAAGACTTGACTTGACTTTTGGTCACTGTGCAATTGGTGTATAGTAGGTTTGCAAATGGGTATGTGAAAGCTGTGCATTTAATAATGAATGCACGACTGGTTGGTCAGGGAATCAAAGAGACTCACCGAAGAGAACCTGCTTTGATAAGCTCTTAAAGCGTCTTTAGCATCTGTTTAACTTACCAGGTGTTTGATGCAGTCTTAGATGTACAAATAAAAAGGAGCCCTGAACAAAACGTTTTAACCCTCAACTACAGATTTTGAAACCTCTGATAACAGTACTAAGATCAGCAGAGGAAAAAATCACTTCACTTCTTTAAAAACTGTCTTCATTCCTTTCTGCCTTCTCTCCCTGTTCAACTAAATTTCTTACGGACTTGCAAGGAAAAGTGACAACATGCTTGGCCTCCTGATTCTCAGGCACCTAATGGACTGCTTATACAACCTTGTACATCTTTCTTTTCTAGGAGCACAGCTCTTTCTGCTGTGGACAGTAAGCTTGCTATAAGCATCACAATCTTTCTGGTGACTCCAAATTCTTCACCACAGCCAGGTCAGGTTGGGTATTTTTCTGCCTTCCTCAGCAAGCCAGAATCCCACTAGATAAAAGACGTGTAAAATTCACCTTCCCAGGTAATCAGTGGATGAAAACGTACAATAGGAGGCCTACTTATTCAATAAATCAGAACAGAAACAGATTATAAAAAGGCCTTATCTGAGACAGATGGGGAATAGGTCTGTAGCTTTGAGTGTTCAGCCCTTTCAGTTGTGAGGGGGTAGGAGAAGGATCATAAACTTGATGCTTGCACCGAGGCTGAGATGAAGGAGGAAGTCACGCTGACTCTGTGTGAGGCCATAGGGGAAGGATGACCTGCACTGAGCACACTACAGTCAGGTAGCTCATGGTCAGGTAGCTTATTATTGTCAGAATTTTTACTTTTCCCAACTTCCACTTTTCAAAATTAATTAATTGAAAATAATTAATTAATGCTTCTGATATACTAAACATCTTCAACCTTAACTCACTTGACAGAAGCCTGTTTTCAAAGCACATCAAGAAAGAAGTAATAAAACCTTTGAATGTACACAGGAGTAATCTCTTCCAGTGCCAGATTTCAAGTAAAAATGGATGAGTGTGGCCATCTTGATCACAATGCCATGCAGAAAAATACCACTGTTAGTTTGTACAACACCTCTGAAGCATCGATCAAAATACGGTCACAGTCTGTGAGAGAATACATGCATGCAAGTTACTGAAAAGCATGACGATACCAGCAGCTGGAAAGACAAACACAAACACGTTCTGTCAAGTTCTGTGCATCATCTTTTTTTTTTAAAAGATACTGCCCAGAGCTGTTTACTATCATGCCTGCCTTTGACCCCCGCAACACGATAGAATTACTTCTGGTCTTTCACTTTCTCCACCACTATCATACTATGAGACTGTATTTCCTTTTTCATGTTCTGTCCTGTCCTGATGAATACTCCACATTGCAAGGGGGTCACTAATTCAGGCCAGCCTCTTGGTGAGCAGGCTTAACTATGTTTATATTGAGAGACTGCATTGGTAAGCTGCAGGTCCCCAAAAAGCATATACAAAGCTAGCATCTTTACAATGATTTACTGAAAGCAGCAGCTCGTTTTAATAAAACCATCCCAAAACATAAAATTGATTGAACCAACTGCTGTGCAGGGCATACACAACAGCTGATCAAAATCATTCAAGATTTTTATTCCTATAGAATATCTCCAGAGCTTGTAGAGTTTTTCCTACTTTATTACTTCAGTTCTGATACACAATTCACTCAGGCAAGCAGAAAAATTAAGGCTGACTGATACTTGCTCTGATATTTTCAACCAGAAATTTAGATAAACTCAAAATAATCTCACACATGAAAAACCAAAATAAAAGTCAAATATACTTGATAATCACCACCAGTTTTTATAATGTAAAGACTATTATCTTCCCATTATCACCCTTCAAATGATATCCATGCCTTGACTAATTGCATCCCAGAGAAACTCCAAAACACACCATACGGATTACTCTACAGGGCACAACATTTCTTCCATTTCAAAAAGTTTTAATGGATAGATTTATAATAGCATTTTAATATAAAAAAAGAAGAGTGTGCTTTAAGAAGGCAGCAAAAGACAAAAACTTTTTCCAAACCGAAAAGATATCATTGCTAACTTTACCTTCCTCATACAAAATATCACCAATAACAGTTTATCTATTTTGTTGAGCCTAACAAAAAGTTCACCTTTTCAGGGTGTGCTACATGAGCTTTGCTTGCCTTTTATATAGTGAAGTAATTTTATGGTATTGTGTCACAATGAAGGACAAAGATAAGCCAACTGTTTAGATTCCTCTCCTTTATGTTGTGGCTTTGATCACTAACAATGCTGCGAGAACAGCCAACAGAAGGCTGACATTTCATAAAATATGCAGTGATAAAAACTAATACTGTAGCATCTGGGAGCGATATATAAAATGCAGAAATACACCTAATAACTGTGATCTTAAATTACAAGTTACTAAAAGCTAAATAAGCAGCATACCTAAAAGAAAGAGAAAGATTAAGACAGGATTTTTGTGCTTCTACTCCTAAAAACAAATTTAAAAAAATTAATCCAGGATATGCCATCTATTATTCTTAACAATTCCTCTGGTTCCCTTGGATCTTAAAAGCAGCCTTGTAGAAGAGTGCTTTTTTGCCGTATCGTTAGGTATCAGCAAAAGCTAAACACATTATAAGCCTTCTTTGTGCTGTATTAATGCTCTAATGCTTTGTGAAGTCCCCTTTATTGTCTCCTTTAAAGTATCAATCACACAAAATACATATAAAACCTGGTGACTGACTCTTCGCTGTTATGGGAAAAGCTGAAGCTCTATGACGACCGAAATAACTAAAAATCCTTCCAATAAGCTGCATAAATTAAGTAAATCTCAGAGTAGAAATTACATTATTTTCATTTATTTACCTTAAGAACATTAAGAACGTACAACGGGCCACATAAAATGGAGGATTACATCCTAGAAAGCAGTGACTCCCTAAAGAACTTGCAAGTCGTAATAAATAACCAACTGCTTTTTTTGCTTTTACTATATTGCTGTAGCTAGGAAGCTAAAACAATCCCTGGGTGCATTACAGGGAAATATATGGTAGTACTAAGGACCTGAAATTATCTGCACATATGGCATCACTGGAATGCCATAACCAGGCCTACTATCTTTAATTTAAAAGAAAGTTGAAATTAAAAGGGCCCAAAAAGGAGTTACAAGAATTTCAATCAGGAAGACCTTCTTGTTATTATGTGTGTGTGTGAGAAAGAGATAAGATCATTATACCAGTTTATTTATGATAAGATTAGAGGTGACTTGATTGAGATCTACAACTTACTACATGTGGAAAAGATGTAATAGTCAATAACTCTAATCAAGCATAGAAAAGCACAGTAAGACACAATTACTGAAAAACAAAATCAGACAAATTCGGTCTAGAAATACACCACCTTAATTATTACATCAGGTTAGCTAGGGACATAATGCATCTCCTTTTGTATCTTAAATATCAAGCTAAAGGTATAGTAATGATTTTAATTAAAAAAATAAATAAACTAATTAATTCTTTACCCTGAATTATGTCAAAGATTGAATGGCTCAATAATCAAAATGACCTCTCCTGCACTGAAAGAAGTTTAATATTAAAGAAACTGCAATACGCAATTAACTTTAAAAGACAGTTTTACAGATGAACTCTGTTCTCATTGATGATTCCATGGGTCATACTTTTCTCAAGTTACTCAATGTAAATTGATTGTATTTTTTTTAATTTTTTTTTTAATTTTAATTGAATTAATGTATCTAATGTAACATAAAAAAAATAATTTTAGGAAAGGGTGCAAGTATATTATCTATCTTTACAAGAATACTTCATCGCGAAACAAAGAAAGAGTGACCTATGTGGTGCAATAAGTTAATCAACCACTGGTCATCCACAGGTCTACGTAACATTAATATGAAGCTGAAACAAAGCTAAAGTAATTGCTCCGATTAATCTGAAGATAATGGGGTGCAACACCTTCTTACGGCACCATTAAATGGGTAGGACTTCCTCAGCATAGTTATGAGATCTAGCAAAATTCCTAAAGACTTAATCTTACCAAGGAAAACAACCAACTCAGCTTTTTAGTATTAGGTCCTCATCTAGTAGCAGGGGAGAAGGAATCATGTAACAGATGAAAAAGAATGCAAAAGAAAATCCGTATTTGTTGCCTGAAGAACCATGAAGCATATTTTCTGTCTGAAAAAACCCATAACAGTTTAAGTATGTGGGAGGCAATTGTCCTTGTGCTTATAATTAGAGCCCGAATTTAGGGATTTCACTGCTTAATGCACACCCACCCGCCTGTTATTCTTACCATGGTTTTTTATGTCACTTAATGGAGATGAATACTCTTTTTCCCACCTCATATTTACATCAAGGCTATTTAGGTTTTTTAGGCTGCTATAATAGGTTAAACGGCAGTCTCAACATCACTCTTCATCTCCCACTGGACAACGAACGGCATTATAAGACTGAGAATAGATGAAGGCATATTTACATTCATAATGTTCTTGACTATAACATTTATGTAAATTATGATTTTACATTTGCAAATACTATAATTCTCAGTTTCAATGAATACTTTACTACTCTTTCATCATTAACTTCCTATGTACATTACATGGAGAGAAAACGTCAATGAAAAATAAAGAAACTAAGTGCTGTCATCAGAGAGCTACAGATCTGCTGTAAAAGGAAAAAAATGCTTCGTTTCTAAACCAATCTTACCCATTTATAGACAGGGCGCTGGACTACACCTCACTGCTCATTCGGAGTGCATAAAACCTACGAAGGTTTGTAAGGAGATAACGAACCCCAAATTTCACATTGATGGCTTGTATTTTAATCCCACCAAAATCAAATAACTGTATTGCTGATGAAAATGAATTTTTTTCCCCATCTGTATAAACCATATTTTTTCTATTCATTGACAAAATGCCATGGAAACAGTATGTTAATTACAGAACTGCATGTAGAGTTTGGGAACATGTTTACAGATGTTACACAAGAATGAAAAACTCCAAAATACCAATTTTCATTAAGTAAGCTATTGCTCCACCAAATGGATAGAATGATTTTTAAAGATCCTCAGAGTGGAAAATGAGCTTTTCAGTTAAGAATAACATCCACCTCTCATACCTATCTTAACACATGTATATTTACACACAAAAACTGTGTATTTCTACGTACACTTTGTTGGGATTTTTCTGTGATGGTCAGCTAAGTATTTCCTTCAAACTTTTAACGTGCAAATCTCACTCAAAAAAATCTATGCTTCCAGAATGAATACCTGTCAAAACTAATTGGTCCAAACATTCTGACTTATATTGAAATGAAGAACTTTTTTGTGTGTTTTGGGAAGAGCTTAGTATGACATTTTCAGATTGTAAATGCAAATATATGTAATGAAACAGCTCTCAAATTACCACAGGCTCAGATACATGTTATTTTTAAAGCGGTGATTCCCCAATACCTAAGTATCATTATGTGAATGAAGAAATGCTACCCATCTTAAGGAACCAAAATTGGGCACGTAAGACGAGTCAGGTCTGCCTTGCGTATAATGAAATTGCTGCTTATTTATGCTGTTTTTCAGGTTATTCAACATGTAATCATTAGAAGACTCAAGCCGAAGTGCAAGGACTGTGATACATTCAAAGAAAAACCTCTTTAAAAGAACAGGAACTTTTCTGGTCACTCTTGCCTTTGTACCATGTAATACAAATGAATCTAAAAGGACTTCAAGTTTATGTCCCAGTTTGGCAAGTGGAGAATGTATGGACTCGGGCGACGACCCAAACCATTAAACTGTCTCTCCCATTAAGCATCACTTCCCTTTCCACAATTACTTGAACCAATTTATTTTCTGTGTAAAGTACTAAATTTCCTAAGTTTCTGCTGAATGTCCAGCAAAAGGGAAGTCAGTAAGGGTGTCACTGCTGCATCAGCCTGAATTATTGCTACTAAACAGGAATCCCTTCCTCTCAGCACCCTACAAATACTGTGAAAAGGGACAGTTATTTTGTGGGACTTTTAACAGCAAAATCTTCAGGAATACCGAGGAGAGCTTCCCAAACTCACACACAGAGTTTGTTTGTACAGAAAACAGTGAAGTCAATCTAATACCACTCCCTAATACTTGCTGCAGGGAAAATACCGAAACCTTAAACTAACCTCAACATTAATTACAAAAATTAAAATAGTCACAAGAAACAAGATGCTGAAAACTATTTGAATACAGCCTAAGTCTTATGTGCAGCTTTTGCCACAATTTTTCAAAGAAGCTTGCACATGAATTCTTCTGTATTTCAGCCTCCTGCATTTTAATTTTGCCCACTAATGATATATTCAAGAAAGCAATTACATCAGAAGAGTAGTGTCAGAAAAGTTACAAAAACTACATTAGCCAAATTTTCTTTTCAAAGAATCTGGGAACATAAGCCAGATCCCTGCCTAGCGTAAAAATGTCATGAATGAAGAAATCTGCTGAATATTAGAACTTTCTTTTTTATGTGAAATAGTTCATCCTTTTCATGATGTATTATAATAAATTATCTTTTGGAATGAGAAAAATATTTGTATGAGAATGTTTTTATATTTATGTTAGTCTATTAAATATCTTTGCTAAAAACTAAACATTAAAGTAAAACAAAACCGTGATTTTTCACCCCAAAATACTACAAATCCATGCAGATTTCATAACTATAGTTTTCATGCACAAAAATAACCACAAATGTATTCAACATTTACAGTTGATTCATCAAAATGCATTCAATAAGTGAAATGAATATAGATATACAATTAATTGGTCACTATTCATCCAGACCAAAGTTTCACACTATAAAGTATCCTCAACTAGAGCACCAAACCCTGGTTAGACATAACTAGATACTGATTCACAACTTAAACATTTAGTCATCTCCTTTGCTTTTGTCAAAACTTACTTTTTACAAAGTAAATGCCTTTTTAAAAGTTTTGAAGCCAAAATCCAAATGAAGATACTGTATGACTTTTCTGTTAAAAAACAAAAACAAAACCCAAAAAACCTGCCAAAAAAACATTCAGCTAAATTCCTGTTCATGTTTTTACAGTCATACTGAGAAAACTCAGTAACAGTCTGAAAATTCAGAAAAGTACTCCTGTATTTGCTTTAAGTAAAATACTTTCCAAAGTCTGAGTCTAAAGGACCAAAAAGAAACCAAGTACAATGTGTGCTTTCAAGAGCAATATGTAATTAAGGTCTCCCTACCATTTACTCAGGGAAGAAACACTGTTGCTGCTGGATTTTAAATTCATTAAAATCACTTTCCTGTCAGATGGCGTGAGTGTCTCCCAGAAAGAGTGTCTTGATCTACTTTTTGTTGTCACATTTTATGGAAAGAATACATTCGCCTAAAAATAAGAGCATATTCTTCCTTTTCTACCCTCTACTCCCCTCCACCAAATACAGTTACGTGAGAGTGACAATTTTTTCTCGGCTCCATCTTGGATCCCACTATGGAGTATGTTTCTGGGATTTTAAAATAATCTAGAATAACATCCCAAGACAAAGTTTGAACATTTATTCTACAGAGAAACTCTTGTAACTGCTCTACAACTCCCTCGCAAAAGACAAGAAATAAGGCAAGTTTCAAGCTACAAGCAACCTTCTGATTGTGCATTTATACCTCAACATTGCAACGCATGCATGCTCCTGAACAACAGCGATAAAACAGTATCATCTGTTTCTCCTAAATCTAGTTCAACCATTTGTACCAGAATCAATGCTTATTAAATTAATGCTTATTAGAAAACATCTTACAGGATGAGTCACAAAACATTGAGAAAACTACTGCAAAAGTTGGTGGCAAGATTTCAATCCTCCTTTGAAAAGTGTAAATCCATGAAAATATTATCACAGAATCACAGAATGGTTCTGGTTGGAAGGGACCTTAAAGATCACCTAGTTCCAACCCCCCTGCCATGGGCAGGGACACCTCCCACTGGAGCAGGTTGCTCAAAGCCCCATCCAGCCTGGCCTTGAACACTTCCAGGGATGGGGCATCCACAGCTTCCCTGGGCAACCTGTTCCAGTGCCTCACCATCGTCACAGTAAAGAATTTCTTCCTGATATCCAATCTAAATCTACCCTCTTTCAGTTTGAGGCCGTTACCCTGTGTCCTCCCTGCTAAAGAGTCCCTCCCCATCCTTCCTGTAGGCCCCCTTTAGGTACTGGAAGGCCGCTGGGCTCCTTGGAGCCTTCTCTTCTCCAGGCTGAACAACCCCAACTCTCTCAGCCTGTTCTCAAAGAAAGTGTTTAATATGAAGTCATGTTCTGTACATCACTCAATGCAACCTTGAATAAAACCACATGAAGTTCCTCAGACAGTTCTGAGTTTTATATAAGGTTCCACATCAATTTATTAAAACTCAACAGAGCACTGATAATAAAGAATAATTTCCGATCATCATGGCTCCTATTACCTTAAAGAAATGTATAAAGTTATATATTTAATATATGCATTCGTTGAATAAATAGCACTCAGCAATGTGCAGAGGGTCTTAAATTAATAGGCAGTTGTCATCACTGTCACTTTAATTTGGCTTTATTCATCTGCTTTCCATCTAATTACAAATGATGGCCAAACACAACAACCAAGAAATGCTGCTACTCGCACTGGAGATGCAGTCCCTAATACAGGACTCCAACTGCACATGGTTGGCATCTACATTGATACCTGTCACTATCATTCAGTGTATGTTCAGGCATTCAAATCAGTATAACTTAAAAGTAAAAAGCACTAAACTTCTGTGAACTTTCTTGAGAATTTGTTCTAGAAGCAAAGCATTCTCTAAGTACCCCTCCCTTCCTAGGGAGAAGGAGAGGGAAATGGAAGCAAGCCAAGGATAGCCATGAAATAGCATCCCTTTCTCTTCATGGGAATTTGCAGCCAATTTTATAGATTTTTTTTTTTTTCCTTAAAGTTCTACTGGAACATTATCACAGCTCTGAACACGTCAGAGACAACTGTCTGTGATGGTCACATCTATGGTAAGAGGATCACTTCAAATGCACCAAAATACCGTTACAAACTTTTTTTTTAAGTATACACCACTGGCAACCCAACAGTTTCTCCTCTCCATGATTTTCTTCATGCAGAAATACTTAAGGCTGCCACTTTTAATCCTTTCAGAACAACTGTAACAAATTCTTATTTAACAAATTCTGATGAGCACTTAGAATCATCTAAATTAGCAGTTGACTCTTACTGAAGAAAAGCCCACAAATTAAAGTCTTCTGACCAGGTTCAAGCAATACCACTTGTTACCACTGCGATGCTTCTGAAAAAGTTTAAAGGCCAACAAAATGCAGAAGAGACGATGGCATATAATGAAACTATATGAGAGACATACATAATAATAAGCAGGTAACAACAAAGGCACGAAGTCGCAGACCTCAACTATAATCATACACTGACTTGGGTTGGAAAGGACTTTGAAAGATCACCTTATTCAAGCCCCCTGCCATGGGCAGGGACATCTTCCACTAGACCAGGTTGCTCAAAGCCCCCAACCTGTCCTTGAACACTTCCAGGGACGGGACACTCACAGCTACTCTGGGCAACCTATTCCAGTGTCTCACCACCCTCACAGTAAAGAATTTCTTCCTTACATCTCATCTAAATCTACTCTCTTTTAGTTTAAAACTAAAGGCCTAAATCCCTACAGGCCCTGGTAAAAACTTTCTCTCCATTTTTCTTATAAGCCCCCTTTACATATTGAAAGGCAGCAGTAAGGTCTTCCTTAGTACTGGGATTTCCAACTAGTGAGGATGGTTGCCCGGTTAGAATGAAAATGAACTATAAAGCAGGCACCAAGTACAACGTAAAAAGCTCTGCCAGACCTGGCCGGGCTCCGTCTAAGGCCAGCTCCAGCTTCAGAGCCACACTGCCCAAAATGACATTCAGGAGCCAAAGGCAGCCGCTGGCCAGGGGCTGGGGCAAGCGACATGCAGTGGACAAAGATCACTGTCAGAGGCCACTAAGAAGGTGAACTAAGAAGGATGGGACGCAGTATCAATTTGGTGAAGTAAGGACCAGCTACATAAAGCGGGGAAATTCTGACATGGTACCAAGAGAGAAGAAAGGATGTCTGAAGAGAATGGGCTAATAACACACAGTAGTGCTACTCTTCACCAGGACAATCTAACAGCTACTGAAAATACAGCTATGGGAATTACTAGTCCTGAGGTGACACTATGTACCCTTGTGAGGAATTCATATAACCTGATTTTAGTGCTTTGCACAGTAAGTCTCGATCCTGGACCTGCTCTTCCATCCTTTGAAGCTGCATGTCCTGCAAGTTTTGCTACATCTGTGGAAAAAGTCCTTTAGCTTATGGATATCTCCCTCTCTCTAGACGATCTCTGCAATACAGCCATAAATTAAACATAGGCGTGTGGACCACCCACACTGTAGGAACAGCAACAACAGAAACACTGCAATGAACGTGTGTTGGGGCTTTTTGAAAGACTTAAAATGTTCTGCTCATACAGATGTGCGATGACCTCTATGAGCTGCGTAACAGTGTAACAAATGGGTAATTTAGTTGCTCCACAAACCACAGATTATTGTAGTATTTAAGAAAAGATGCCATCTGTAACATGATTGCAAGTCACCAGACAGTGCTTTTTAGACTGATACAGAAGCTTATTTGAACTCAAAGGAAGCAACTGACAAATTATAAAATGCCACCTATTCTAGAACCTGTAAGAAAATACAAAAAAATCACTTAAAATTTCTTTGTAGAAAGTACTGCATTTCAGATTATAACCACTTTCTGCAGCATTTAATTATCTAGATATTTCCTCTGAAAAATACAGTTCGTGTTTCCTGATGTTTCGTAACGCAGTTCATAAAATGAGGACTTTAGAGCCAGGCTGCAAGCCAAAAAATTATCAACTATTATATGGGATTTAATTACTCCTTAAGTCAAAGGGCCTATGTTTAAAGCCATATAGTACTTTGGTTTCCTTATAAATCTTTTCAATAGTGAAGCTTGTTTGACCAGTTTCATTATTATGTCAACATACAAAAAAATCCGAAATGCAAGAAATTGGGAAGTGTTAAACGAAACCAATCTTGGAGAAGACTGGAGTAATTTCAAGCAGAGGGAAAAACAGGAAAATAAGTAACTGGCATTTACAAATATTTTGTCTTCAGAGAAATTATTTGCCTTAAATATAGGTTTAACAAGTTAGGAATAATAAGTAAAACACATTAAATGAGCATTATCACTTTCCCGCCAAAGAATTCTTAACATGATTTAATCCAAAGTCTGAAAAATCTACAGCATACTAGTCCTGAAACAACTGTGTCAAGCTTACTATGAAGCAAGCACATGGACACATAATTTTAAAATGATTATACATGTCTGAAATACTAGGGCTCCTCAAAAACATCAACTGCAATGTTCTTTTCTAAAGCAATATTCATTGCTTTCCTTAAAGAAATTTCTATTTTCTTGTTTTCCTAAGAAGAGCTGTAAGAGGCAAAACGGCCAAGGACAGAAGAGATTCACCATTCAGCAAACGGGGCATAGGGAAGGAAAACAGGTGCATTTTGGCAGTCTATTTTAATCACAAAGACAGAGCAGGCAATTTCATTTTTCTTTCTTCCCTTCTCATTTTCACTCAGCAGCCAACAAGAAACAGCAGATCTATTGATTATATGCACACTACGCTATTGCATGGCTAAGTAAAATCAAGATGAAATAGAAAGTAAGAGCAGCAGCCACAGCTTTGAGTTTGCATCTCAAGTATCAAGACTTGCCCATAGCATGGTCTACCACTGAACAAGCGTAATACCTACTTTGGAAATGAAAGATATCTGGCAGGTTACATGGAAACCCCTGCTGCCTGAAGCTAGTCTTCTTCACTGGTCTGAATGCTGCCTCCAACACTTGGAGTGAGAGGAGGGAAGCATTATGCTACCGAATTTGGCTCACTCTGAACTCACCGTGGGGTAGAAGCCAACTTTGTCAAAAGCCTTAATACTTAAAGAAAGATTTCCCAGGCTTGTTCATGAGCGTATAAATCTTGTCTTATATTAAATGTACATAGAGCTAACCAGAATATTCAAAAGCTGCTACAGCAACTTTCAACAAAAATTTTAACTAGTTTTTGAAAGACACGTATTCTCTAGTAACAGGAGATATTATTGTTTTTTCCAAGTTGCAAAATAAAAAGACATTCCCAAAATTATGTAATCAGTACAATGAGATCATTATAATTATTTACCATAGCATTATCATGTTATTTTTTAATTTCACTAAGTTGGATGCAGTAAAAAATGATCTTGATATAACCTATAATAAGCAGTCTAAATACTTGAAAATGGTTAAATCGTATAACCACACATGCACACAGAAAAAGACTAAGCCACCAAAAGCATAAGTCTTTGCTTCTCAACTCTTTTTGAGAGTTCCAAAATTCAGGCACACATCCAGAAGAACTTTCTGCCCCATGTCTGGTCAGTAAAGAAATTGAGGTTAACCTTTAATTTTTAATGTCACCTGCAGCCAGTGACTGCTTTTTCTAATGCAAGTGACAGATAAACAGCAAAACACTCCCAAGATGATACACAAAGCACCACACACCATAAGTGCATTTTTATTTTTATACCAACTCAATTTCTCAAATGGATAACCAATGTTCCTACTAATTTACATTAAGAATTGAGTGAGGCATGAAAATTGTTCTGATGCATAGGCTCTATTTCTTTAACGTACTGCATAGTGTTCTGTACTTTATTGTAACACTGGAAAAAATTAACTACACTTAAAAGGTACAGAAACTATACATACAAAAACACAAGCACATATATGTCTCAAAAACTAACTTCAGAAAAGGTTTTAAATTATCCAGAGCAGTATGAAGGAAAGATAACTAAAGTCACTGATGGAAATCAGTAAAGGCAAACGATTGTTCCTATTAAAAAGAGTTTCCTGACCTTTAATCTCTTGAACTGGTGTTTTTCTGTAGACCAACACTAGTACTCTATGTCTACATTGCTAGGATTTCAACTTCCTAATTCCTTTATAGGATTCAATAGTATCACCTTAACATTTGCAAGGTAATTCCAAACTAAACAGAGGGAATATGGCAGATTGAGGTAATATAATCTAGCTATTTAAGGCAAAACTGGCAAGTCTTTAACAGCAAACACTGTATCATTACTAAACACTGCCATGTTGTTAATGTAAGGAGGGGTTGAATTAGACGGTGAATTGCCCCTCCAGGCTGGGACTTAGGGCATATTATGGGAGAAAGCAAAGAAAAGCTCCCACTGACGCTGTCTACGTTTCACCAGTTCTGTGGAAAGCAGACTTCAATACAGTTATCCGTCACTTTTAAAGCCAAATACTACAGTCAATATTTTCACTTGTCTTTTAAAATTTAACATAGTAAAGTGGGAAGAAAAGGACCTATGTTTGTAAAAGAAGAAAGTTTTTTTTAGAAAAAGGGTATTTAAAATAGATTTTGGACGACTACAGGAAAGACACCACAAACATTTTTATAAATGCTAAATGTGTAACTATGACATTAATGAAAATAAGTCAAGCTCTTTGTTTTTTTAAAAAAAAAACAACATAGAAAATTAACTCACATAGTGGCAGATGCTCAAACACAAAGGAGACAGTTGTCCTTAGAATGATATTCTCTGCACATTCAACAGTCAAGTAGCGTTGGGATAAGGCCCAGCCACCCGCAGCAACGAGGAAGTTGGAGTAGCAGTCCCAGTACCAGACTTCTGGAATTGACCTTTGGATGGAGAATAAAGATGCTTGATGAAAAAATGCTCAAAACATTTCGAATTTTTAGTTTGATATAAAAGGATTCAAGTGACCTAAGGCATTGGATTTCTTCTGGAAATTTCCATATAACAAAAAGTCATGTGACTGAAACTAGTATTTTCTTTCAAGTCAAAGAAGTATTTCACATAATCATGTAACAGGAGAGATGGAAACAACATGTAAGGTAAGTCCACATGGTTGAATTTACTTATTTTTAAGAAGATAATAACGGTAGAGAGACAAGTCTACTAACTTAAGCTTTATGAAGACTTCTCCGGTATTCAACCTGAAATTTATATCAACCTGCAATTCTTGGTTATTTGTCAGCATTATTTTCAATTCCTCCTCCTGTGACTGAACTTCTTAAAAACGTGTATTTTACAAATTTCAGTAACTTGATATTGTTAGATGCATTTTCTAGAAAGTGGTTAATTTATTATTAATAAGACCAAAAATATTGTACAGAGTTCAACAGCACACTACAGCTGGTTATAAACACACTAAAAAGGTCTAAGGCTATGTATGGTTCTAAGAAAAATGTAACAAATCAAATTCCTGCAACTGAACAGCCATCTATTTTTTTATTAACTCCCTTTTAACTGTTCAAAAATGTTCTTGGAACTCAAGAAATTAAAAAAAAATAAATAAAACCCACTTCAAAACATGTTTGTGCAGAATTTTTCAACTACTGTGAGATAATTAAACTATATTCACACAATGATGGGATACACTGCTATTTTAAAATAACTTTTCCTATTAAAAATACACTAAGCTAATAGTGTTAATTGGGAAATAGCATCTTCCCTTTTTGAAAAGCTGGTACTTTACTTTTTCTGCAGTGTTTCCATTAGAAAACCTAAGAACACAACCATCTAGACACATTTAAAAAGAAAAGTCCTAGAAGACACTGATTTTGCAAGTAAGTAACCAAATAGCTCCTGTAATTTGACCACTGTTGTCAAAACAAATTAAATTGCATTTAGAAATAAACTATGAAAAACACACTCACTTTGAAGGAATAAATTTTGGGATTTCTTTTTATGAAATTAAATTAAATACAATTGTCTGCACATGAGTATGTTAAACAGTTCTAACTAAACAGTGGTTTGGTTTTTTTAATTTGGATTAGCATCCTAGTTGCAATATACTAGCATATAAATATATTTTTATTCTAGAGCATACTTTGAGTTATTAAGCCTGGCATTAAATTTTGTAACAAGATGTAATATATCTAATTCAAGAGGGCTTAGAGTATTCCTGTATTACTTATTAATATGTTAAGTGAATGTTTGGACAATTGATTTCAACTAGGTTTTGTGACTAAAACATGTGACAAAATACAATTTTCAGATTACATAGTCCATTTGTCATAACTACTGCTCTTTCTAATTTCTATAGGTGTTAACAAACTAAGCAAAAAAAGACGCACTGACTAAATAAAGAACAGTAGACAATTCAGAATTTAAAAGCAACCATCAGCATCATTTATATACAGCCATTAGCAAAGTATCGTTACTGCTCTTCCTTGCTGTTCTGCTTTCCTGTTTCCTTACTTGCCTTTTTATACCCTCCTTCCCGCACTGTCCCGTTAAGCAAACCAAAGCCTGCAAATAAATACAGAGTATATGTACATTTGCAGAAGACTTACTACAATGAGACCATAGTCTTGTACTGAAGTAAAAATGAATAATAACAAATGTACTGGTCAAGTATCACAACAAGTCAATTCAGTCACAGCTGGATCCAATCAGTGACGGGTTTGCTTAGAAAGATCAATATATTTAACATACTAATCCTGTAAATTCTTACTGAAACAACAGAAACATCCCCAGCCAATGGCTTAAATAATGTTTATGTAGCAAAAGAAATAGAAAATATCACTGTATATAAGTTCAGAAAACAGAGGTGATGACAATGTACTTCATACCAGTGCAGCACAATGATTTTCACATTATTCATACAGTTGTGATATTAGTTTGCAACAAGTTACACTGTAGAATGGTCTCTATCCCTGCATTGTTGTTTTCTGAGTTATAAATGAGTCGAACAGACTATGGAGAATAGGAAAAGCATGTCTCCCCACTTAAACATTTGGACTAGCTGAAATCTGAAGACGACTTATTGTGAGTATGAAGAAAATTGTATCAGTGGAAATGAAAAAAATTAAGAGATGAGTACGTTACTGAAATAATTTACAAAAGAGAATGCAGGATTATGTTAAGATTTGTATAACATGACACAAGATATAAAGATTATTTTTCTTGAAAAGGAAGAGAGAAAGTAACTTGCCTATATGAACTAGAGAGTATCAGTAAGCAAAAACAGAAAAGAAATCGCTTCTATTTTAGCAAAGGTGATGACATCCTCATGTAGACTGCTCACTCTGTCTACATGGGGACTACATAAATCAATACCATGGCAAAGGTAGACCATCTGCCAGACTTCTTGAACTATTTTACAGAAAATAGTCTTCCAAATATGAATAAAGAGCTCTCCTTACTTGTGTAGATGCCTGCATACCCACATAGGATGGAGGAAAGCAAGAATTCAGTACCATGCCATATGCTAGTGGAAGGTTCTTATCCACTGAGTTACTCCAATGTTGAAAGAAGTAGGTATGAGGAAGAAAACGCTGTAACAATTTAACTTAAACTTCTAAATGGAAGTGTTTAGGAAAGCTACATTTTGCAGCTAACAAAATAGGCACAGTAGTACATATTTTCCAAGGGAGTCTTTATGTTTCCCATGGTCCACCAGTCCCAAAACTATCCTCCTGCTTGGAAGATTGAGAACATGGAAGAATCCCAGTCCTTTACCACTTGTTCTCAGTAAATCTTCACTATCCTTTCAACATAAATTAAACTGAAGCCACTTAACAGGGTAGGGGGAAGGAAAGAGAGTGTAAACAAAGAGAAGAAACTAGCTTAATTTTGCTTTTCTCTGTTCTTCCTCCCCCAATATTGTTTCCCTCAAAAAGAAATCACGTAACTGAGAATAAATGTAGCAAGTCGTATGAATTACCCTGATATTTCACTATTTTAGTAAATACATTTGATTCTCTTCTCATCAAGATTCAATGGTGTTTCAGAGTTCTATGCTGGCTCTCAATCTGAATGCTTTTCACAGTCTTTCCATTTCAGTAAGTAAACTTTAGATTACACCTTATTTTGAATAGCCGCTTTTTTTAACATCTGCCCATCATAATACTGTACCAGAATTCACGGAATCACAGAATCATGGGATCTTCAGAGTTGGAAGGGACCTCTAGGGATCATCTAGTCCAACTCCCCGCCCAGAGCACATTACTCAGGACTGCATCCAGACGGGTCTTGAAAGTCTCCAGAGAAGGGGACTCCACAACCTCCCTGGGCAGCCTGTTCCAGTGCTCTGTCACCCTCACCGTAAAGAAGGTTTTCTGTGTATTTGAACGGAACTTCCTATGTTCTAACTTGTGCCCATTGCCCCTCGTCCTGTCACTGGGAACCACTGAAAAGAGCCTGGCTCCATCCTCCTTAAACCCACCCTTTAGATACTTGTAAACATTAATAAGGTCTCTCAGCCTTCTCTTCTCCAGGCTAGAGAGTCCCTGCTCTCTCAGCCTTTCCTCGTAAGGGGGATGCTCCAATCCCTTAATCATCTTAGTTGCCCTTCGCTGGACTCGCTCCAGCAGTTCCCTGTCCCTCTTGAATTGGGGAACCCAAAACTGGACGCAGTATTCCAGTTGTGGCCTCACCAGTGCAGAGTAGAGGGGGGGAATGACCTCCTTCGACCTACTGGCCACATTCTTCCCTATGCAGCCCAGGATTCCATTGGCCTTTTTGGCAACAAGGGCACATTGCTTGCTCACTAAAAATACTAGAACTGACTTCAGGCTGTACGGAAAGTATTTTATGAAGAACAATTTGTTTAAAGACAGAATATGTGGCATGCTTGAAGTATGGAATTTGGTTACTGAAGAGAGCCTAGGAATGAACAACTTCTGGGTTGCTTCTCAGGTATACAAATGCACAAAAGAGCATTTTAAGATGCCAGAAGCTGAGTAAGATACACACTTGTATA
Source organism: Dromas ardeola (assembly GCA_013398915.1). Lineage (NCBI taxonomy): Eukaryota > Metazoa > Chordata > Aves > Charadriiformes > Dromadidae > Dromas > Dromas ardeola. The sequence goes on along the minus strand of VYZM01010631.1, from coordinate 13,229 downwards.
GGTCTATTAAATCTGTGAATACAGGAGCTGCTGCATTTCACAGTCTATTATTTATATGACAGAATGAAGATCTGAAAACTTGAAATATAGCCTTAAATTATTCACTTATTCTTTTCACAAAAGAAGAAACCGTCAATCTAACACTAAAAGACTTCAAGCATATTTCTAAAGGTTTCATGAAAATTGCCTTATTTATCAAAACTTTATTCCCTCCGTTTGTTCATTAAATACTGTAGCTTTGCATTAAGGTCAAGCAGTGTCAACCAATTACTGTTGTTGGAAAAGTCTTACTTCCTTAACACTCAAAGAAACCACGGTATATAGTGAATTATTTTAATAGGCAGACTGAACACTGTTTACCCAAAGTACATTTCAACCATAAAAATGTATTTTAAGGGTTTCTATCAACAATCAATTATAGTACTATTTATTATCACAGCAGCATTAAGCATGACTCTTTGTCTGTTTAAATGCCAGCCTTAAAAAAATAGACATCTATTTTAGCATATTCAGCAATATTCTGTTCTTAGCTTATACTAAAGCAAAGTAACAAAATTTAAGTGACCTATAAAGCAAACTGAAAGGTAAAAGATAATACATTGAATTTTAAAGAGACAATATCAGTTGGTATAAACATTCTAGCTCATTCTCTCTTGGTGGGCAAGAGGGCTCGGTTCATATGACAGACCTGAAAAAAATCTACCCTGCTTTCACTGCTCCTAATTTTATAGTTTTATTTTAGGGTAAAATTCTCCATCTTGCAATATAAAAGCAGAGTAGGTAAACAACATATGAATGATGGATTTTAAGTGGTTACGCACAAATCTATTACACGCCAAGAAAAGGCCACCCATGGGCCATTGTACCAAATACCAAAGTCAAAGGTGTTCAGGATAGAAGGATTTCCATAAGATATTTTGATGTAGCAATTTGGCATAGAATCCCCGTTGTCCTAATGCAATCTTTTCCTGAACCCATTTTAATGGCCTGTGGTTCAAAAAGCTAGAATGATGATTCTAGTATGTATCACCTCTGTCTTTACACTTCACATAAGCAAAATTTTGGATCTCATTTCCCTTTGGAACTGACCTGTTTACTCCCATTCCACCTGGTACATAAGTTGTGATGAAAGAACACTTAATTTTCTGATGGTAACCTTTGAAATCTTACTGCTATGAGCGCAACTGTGCCTTTCTGAAGTTACAAAACAAGCGAAACCAAAGAAAATTTCTTCTACATACCCTGTCAGCTTGTCTCACTAGGGAAGTTTTCATCCATGTCATGTATCAGTGATCAATGAGACCTACAGTGATACAAGACACACATACCATTGCTACAAACAAGAAGGAGAGGAAATAACGTAACAAAAGAATGGAAAAAAAACCCTGAAGAGAGTCACACTGAAAATTATGGAGGAAGACGGATATAACAGAGTAGGATCTGTAGTCTCATTATTTCCAAGAGAACAGAACAGAGAAAAGAAAATCAAAAGAGATAGAAAAGAAAAACCAGAAAACCCAAAGCCCTTAAGAGACAATGAGCCCTCTCCTGTCCCCCCCCAGGTGGGAAAAGTCCCCTCCCAGGTGCGATAAGTCCTACCTCAAGCTCCAGTCTATCATTAAAACCTGAAAAGATTTTAGAAACACTTATTGAACAACCAAATTTCTAGAAAATAAAAGAAGATAAATTAAAAAAATACAGATCCCTTCAAACTCATCTGAATTACTGCACCAAAAAGGTGTTCACTGGCTTCATGGACAAGAGGTTAGCAGCAGATGTGATACAAGCCTGAGGTCAGAGAGACTTCAGACATGTCCTATATTGTCATTGCCAATATAAGGAAATAACTGTCTAGACATAATCACCAGAAGCTGGACACAAAAATGATTGAAATCGGAGAGCAGTTGTTCCTGAAAAGAAATTTTCAACAGCTTTGTCAACCCGGGTATATATTTCAAATGGATCTCAGACATCTGTTTAGATCTGTTTCTATCTGGTGTTTTCGTAACAATCCTAGTGACTCGAAGGCAGTGTGGCTATAAAATCAGTAGATCATACAATGCTGGGAGAAACTAGCAGCACCTCTGAGGACGGGACCTGACTTCCAAATGCTTTTGAAAATTGGATGATAAGGTCTGAAATCAACAAGGTGATTCAATAAAGGCAAATCCGAAATGCTACATTTAGAAAAGACGCATCACGGACGTGACCTCAAAACAGACGAGCAACAAGATATTACACGGGGAATCAATGGATAGAGAAGAATACAAATCAAAGGAGTAAAATTTGTTGTTTCAAAAACACATCTCACTGAAATAGGATGGCAAGCATGTGATGTGTATGTGGGTGGGTGGGTGTGTGTGCATATGTATGCACATGGATGTGAAGAGCTGATAATTACTTTTTTCCATCTCTTACTGTGCTGTATACAATTTTGGCCACCATAATTCTTAGAAAGGTGTAGGCAAACTATGAAATGTCAGCGGGAACGTGACTTCTAGGAGTGCTGGGGTATTTCACTCACTGAAGCTTCTCAAGAAAAGGTCTGATCAACTTACTTGAAAAAGACAGTAATCTGTGATCTTCCAGCAAATACATTTCAGTCCACCTGCCACAGTCAACCACAATAAGAGCACTGAAGAAAATGGAAGGCTGCCTCTGTGGATCTTCAACAGCATAAGCTCTCTCACTTATCTCCTATCTTTAGACCCCCATATTCAAAACCATCACATCAGCTTCCCTTGCTACTAGACAGGTGGAGAGGAGATTACTACTCTGTGTAGATGATTTTAAATTTCTTCGACATGTTTTCAGAAGGCCTCCTTTCCTTGTGCTGGCTTGTTCTGCCATTTCATGGATAGCTCTTATGTCTTGTAATAACAATTGAAAATTGTTCGCAAAATGAAAGTGGCATGCTAATCAACAGCTCTTCTGCGAATCACAGAACCATCTTCACCTTTATGGGACATGCCATCTCAGCGTAGTGGATCAGAAGAAATGGATCTTCTGTACTGATGAAACCACCCTTGTGAGGACAGGGAGAATACGCCCTGCGTTTCTAGATCCACTAGCCAGCAGTGGGAGATATGGAGGTGGGCTGTAAGATAAGGAACAGGCTAGAGGCAAGAAGAGCTGTTATAATTATAGTTGGGAACACAGAATTTGTTAAAGGAAGTCTACTGTATAATTACATTTGAAAACTTAGCAAGATGCCCAGAGGCTGGCTTGCAGCTGTCAGGAACTGGTAACGCTGGAGTTCTGCTCAGGAGGCAACCGCTACTGCAGCTAAGCACACCTCCCTGCAGCTGAGCCGACTTTGAATAGGCAAAGGAATGACTTCAGCTAAAATAGTAAGATTACACGACACGTGAGATTATACCTATTCTCACTAAAAAGTGTCCAGAGATTGGGCGTTATTTTAAAGGAAATTAAATGTAAATCTGCTAGTTTCGAGACTACATTACTTACATTTTTCAATGAGGGACAACGGTAGTATTTTGTGAATTCCATATTTTACTTAATTTATTTTATATAATAATAGTTAAAATGCAGGTGGTTTTTTAAGATATTAATTCATAATCACATTACCTTCATCTACAGGTTAGTACTGGTTCACATAAAAAGTCATAGTTCTCCTTTGGTTTATCTGGCCCAATCAAATGAAAATGAATAAGAGAAATGCAGACAGAATGCAAGGTTAAACAAAATAAATCTGTGTACCTGTTTCTTCCTTGGATTTAGAGCTGAGGTGATATTGCTAGTAAGAAACAACGGTAAACTACAAACACTTAACTGAAGTCCTCATCTGCAAACAAACTGATCAAGTATGAAATATGATAAAGCCGTTTTAGAAAAAAAGGTAGGATTAAGCGACTGAAAAAATGGCTTATTTTATTATATTGCTCATATTATTTATATTTCTACTTTAAAAAGTATATTCTGCTAATTCAAATATTAGCCAATTAAGTGCTGAGCATGTTGGAAATTATCACCAACCAAAAGTATTACTGATGTTTATTTAAAACACATCCAGATAAAGAACTGAGCAAGAATCATAGCACAGTCAAATTTGATCATATTTGGAATGTTGGCAGAATTCAAAATTATGTCGTCATATTATCATCGCAAGAAAATACAAAGCTCTAGAAAACAGTGCAGAGACTGCAAGCCTAAAACAAAACTTTATAGCAGAATTACTTCCAAATGCTATGACAGGTGCTTCTTTTATTTCAAACTTATAGTTTTGTAAGAAATTTAAGTATATGTGTCCACTCGGCATTAAGGACTATAAGGAGAGAAAAGTGAGGGTTATTTCACCTATAATTAAACCAGCTACTCCTTCCGTTTTGAGAAGGTGAAGGCTGAAGAAAATGCATAAATCCTCAAATAATGTCTAAGTGCTGGAATCATAAGTATAGGCAGCACATCGACTATTCCATATTTGCTTTAAACCTAAAGATATTCTCGTTTGATGCCTCACTATTATAATCAGTTTAAATACTACAGTTGTCTTTTCTATAGAAAGGTGGAAATATTTTCTAAGTATCATAGGCTTTGATCACTTAGAAGAATGTTCTCAACTTAAGACTGAATGAATAAAAGGTTCCTTTCTGTGTATCGTCTGGCTTTTGCTCAGTATAACAGGACTGCTTTTTGCTATCTGCAACACCTCATTTGAGGAAGGGGGGAGGAAAAAAACTAAGAAATCAGCTATTTTATACCAATTTCTCTCCTCTAATTTTCATTACACAAAGATGGATATTTGAAGGATGATCATTTCAACAGAACAGGGGCACCTATTGAACATACAAAGTTTCAGTTTTGTTTGGCTTTTACAAATAATTAATCTTTACAATTTAAATTCTTCCTTTGCTTTCATTTTGAAGGTAAAATACAGTCACTTGAAAAATTCAAGTCTTTAAAAGACATACAAATTAAATTTAAGTACCTTTTTTGAAAAGAGAAATTAAAATTCATTTTGAAAGAAACTTCAGGAGGACAATACTGATTTCAGACAGTGATCTAGGTTTTATTCAAATGATTCTGTCAGGACTGTCTAACTTCAAATATTCTGAGCCTTGGTCAATTCTGGTTGCACAGAGATTGCAAATTTAAAAGAAAAAATGTCAGGCTTCATATTGATTTCCTCTACTTCAGAAATAATAGTTTCTTCCTGTGTTGACTTTTATCATATTCATCTATATTATACTATATAATGCAGCTTTAAGGACTCAATGATCCCTTCAGCAATGTACAGAGAAGAATTCAGTCTTTCATCGAAAATACTCCTGTTGAAGAACAAAGGCATTTTCAAGAAACAGTTAACCTTATGTATCAATAATTCCACAGTAAAATACAAGAAAGCAAACTACACTAAATTGCTGATAGTTGCATGTACTTGCTGTTATTCTGGACAAAGAAAAGCCTTTAAACTTCTTAGTACTGATTTTGAATGAAAAAGACTGTCTTACATGGAATTTTTCTGTAGATTCTAATATGTAAGCACACAAATCTATAAATCTAAGGGGCACTTTTACCTTTATTTTAATATATTAAAAAAAAACAAACATAAAAATAACACAGAAGAAAGAAAAGTCAGAATGACCTTCCTTGCTTGTACATAATGCATAATGAACATTGCTCACATTTGTAGAAAATGCGCTGTACCTAGGATATGAGCCTTTTAAGCAAAAAGCTTTGTATGGAAATAAAATTTTCCAATACAATTGACAAGTGCTAGCTCCCCATCTGCCAAAAAAGTGAACGAAATCTGGCTGCGGTTCCAAGTAACTTCTTTTTAAAATGCTTCTGCAACTTGATGTTCCTATCATCACAAGTGCGGTGTGTATTCAATACCGTTTTAACACAGAGCGATATACAATACCACACCTTGAATGACGAGTGCTGAAGACCAGTCCCGCTAAAGCTCAAAGGCTGTGAATCAAAAGACAGCTTGCTGATCTTACTACTGTACCTCTGCCAAAACTTGTTTTGACTCTGTGCATATCTGTACATATATATAAGAGAGTGTCCTGTCTTTTAGATTATAACTGTCTTTAAAAAGAATATTTGCCAGTTTTATGTTTTAGCTAAGGAACTATGACTTCTGCTACTCTTATCACTACAGGTATCCATAACATAAGATAATTTGTGTTTTATCCATAACATAAGATAATTTGTGTTTTCACCCTCTCTTATTGGCACGTATCTATCCACTGAAACCAGCAATTTCCAAAAAAGGTGCACGGCACAACACCACTAGATATTTTAAGTCAACATTTACTACAGTTTTAAGATGTTTGACCATTTTTATGAGAGCCAAGTTATCCATCCACATGAAGGCATACTTTAACATAATGGTACTTACAATGGAAAGAAAAGAGCCTACTGTTTCTAAAACTGCTTTCAAATATTTAAAATAGTTTACCTCTACTCTTTTCTTTATAAAATAGGGGGATGTCAAAGAGCATATAACAATTCCTAAATTAAGGAAAGAAAAAGAAGAATACACATTATATATAAAGTAGTAATAGGCAGAGACAACTTCACTAGGCTGTGACATATGACATCTGGTAGACTATTATCATAATAAATGGGAAAAGTAGGTGAGATTCTGTCAACAGCAAGGTATGAAGAAATGCATCTTCATCACAATGACAAACATATCTGCCTTTAACAAACACAGGTCAAACTGACATTCCAGTATCTATGAGTTAAATATTTTCCCTTTATTTTATCCCCTTTTCAACAATTTCACTGAAGCATAACACGTCTTCATGTATCAGAGGTATGTATTTACGCAAGTTAATATTCTTTTAGTGAGGATAAACTAAACTTGCAAATAATCAATGGCTGAAAACTCACTAGAAACAGCCTATTACTTTTTCACACTTTTACAAATCACTTTAACTATGCAAAATGGTAACATCGATTGCCAAACAACAGTCTAAAAACACTATGCATCGATCTGTGACTCCTATTGGTATAGCCATGCAGTCATCACACTGGTGTTGAAATAGCTTCAGCTCCGCAGTTGAGCAGCTGATTGGTAAAAACACTGATTTCCTGGGGATCATACCATATATTTGATGGTATTTGCAAGCTACAAAAAAATTTTCTCATGTAAAAGACAGAAGAGGGAAACAGTGACTTTCTGAAGGTAGGTCATGTTCTCACAACTTGTGTTTCTTATGGTCATTTTGCTCCATGCTTTATTTTTCAATTTTATGTCCTCAGATGAGAACAAATCAAGAGAACCATCATAAAATTGATATTCTGTGGAGATCGAAAATTGTCACTGAGTGCTTTAAAAGTAAGTTAGAATATTGTCTTTTTATTTGTGAGTGAAGACAAGACCTAATTTATATTTAGTCCTTTCAAAAACAGATACATACCTGCAAAGTAACATACCTGCAAAGTAACAAAGTAAAATCATAACAATTTTCTGCATGTGAAAAAGTAACAGAAGTTTGAAAGTCATTGAGCGAACAGTCAAGTTACAATGCAATGATGGGTTTTTGTAAAAGTCACAGGTGGAAGAACTCAGGAAAGCAAATGGAAGGAGCATTTGTTTATTTTTTTAATTGTTTTTACTTGTTTTTGATATGAAAATTTACTTGGAAAAGCAAATTCCCTAGAGGTACTGAAATATAAAATTTTGAAAGAAAGATTTAATTTTAAAGGTGGAATGTTTAATGTTACTGTATTCCTAAATATCTGTTTGCTTGATGCCTTGTTAGTTTTGGGGTCTTTACAATATTGTGCTGGTGAAGACAGTCTGTATGATGGTATTTACTTTTAAACCACTTTCAAGAAAATAATGAGTGATTTGGTCACATCATATTTTCGGACTTCAGTAGAAGCTGATGGCATTAAGATACCAGAGAGATTGATCTGGCAATTGTGTCTATCTCATGTGTACTCTCACTTCATAACTATTGTCTCTTGTCAACATATAAATGAGGCTGCTTGAAGTGTACGGAAGGAAACCACAGAAATGTTGCATTTCAATACACTCTAATAAACACATGATACAGTCTAATGCTTATCTAAACTGATCTAACAGCAGACTGGCCCAAACAGATAATCCCATTTTGTCCCCCTCACTGCCTTCCTCCAGAAGATAACTCTCTGCTGTGAATCAACTTCTCTGCAACCTCTCCCCCTACTCCCATTCACTGACAAAAGAGCTTGGAAACACAAACCTGTTCTAAACTTCTTCAGGCATGAGAAGATGGAGCATGAAAAAAGATGGAGTAAAGCGGCTAGTATGTCCAAAGAAAGATAAGCAAGGAAAGTGGAGATTTCCTTTTACGTGGGTTGAATGGCGAGCCCATTTTGTATGGTTGCAATTCTGTTCCCGCATCAATTTTATTGTTCTTAAGGCAACTATCAGAAGCCTCTGGAATGTAAGATAAATAACTTCTGAGTTGATGCTTTTTCTTTAACGTAAATCCAAATGAACGCACAAAGACTTGCAAAAGGATTTAATAAAGGAGGATGGGGACATCTAAAGCTGCATGAAGCTGGGGTGGGCCAGCTAGGGCCCAGATTCCATTCCCGATGGTAAGCGCTGACACCCATTCTTCTAAAGTCGAGCAAGCCACATCCTGCTGAAAGCAGTAAGAATGGCACTTGTACTTCGGAAGTTCTACTTCCTTTTCTGTGTGTAGCACAGTTGTAATAGGAAAAGGGTATTATAAATGGACTTAACACGGCGCTCTACCTAATTACTGGACTTGGGTAAGTCTTTACTGCTTTTCCACTCTGCAATAAAAGAGGAAAAAAGAGAATAAATGAAATACAATAACCCTGGTAGAAGTACATGATGATAGAAATACTCTAATCTTATTTATTCATAAATACTCTGCCTTAACTTAAGACACGATTTATGAAATGCTCACTATCTTGAGTATGTTGAGTAAGTTAGAGAGCATTTCACAAATCATGTCGTAACAGAAAACCTGCATCAATTTGCTACCTTAAGCTGACCATCTTCAATAAAAGAACTCGCATTTAAAACAGAAGTTACACTGAGCTCGAGAGGAAGATAATAAAAATTGTAATAAAATACAGCTGACTTTGGAGAACTGAAAAATAGAAAGTCACAACCATGAACTGTTACAGACACAACAGAAACTAAAATAAGGTACAGAAGTTAAATGAATGGGATATGGCATATTTCAATATATTTCATGTGTTCTTTTTCATTTTACAATCCAAATACAAAACCAGGTATCTTAAACTTCATCCACAGAAATTATCTAGAATTATAAAAACATTACTGTTTCATAAATAAAAATATAATCCAACCATTAATGCTAGAA
>VYZM01010615.1:31707-54979 GCA_013398915.1 Dromas ardeola | reverse complement strand
GATTCCGTGATTTCCTGTTCATAAACCCATCCTGACTACTCACAATCACTTCCTTGTCCCTTCTTCCTTACCAGCACGATTGAGATCACTGTTTGGGTCCCTATGCCCTTGAATAGCCCTCAGAGCCATGCAGTCACACTTGACATTTTCTAGACCTTCCCTGGAAGTGGTGTTGTGCCCAAATGGAAGAGCAGCAGTGGGCAATAGTCTGAAGTCCAGACAAGCTTTAACAGTTGACAACATCTTCCATGCGCCAAAGATTTTCCAGCTTTCCCCATCATGGGCGAATTCCAGTAGTAGTAGTATAGCAGTGTCTCCAGAAGGTCAGAGGTTCTGTTTCAGGATTCTCTACAGAGAATCACACTAGATGCATGTGTGAGGGTAACTAAATTCAGCCTAAGCCATCTACTTGTTCATACGCATTTGTCATATCTGAAATCAGACTGTCAGAATCTAAAGTGAAAAATACTATCGTTAGTAGTTGTACAGAGCCTGTACAGAGCCCAATGCAGAGACTGCTGACTTCCATCATTCTTCAGGTGAAAGCATGAAGATACCATTGGCTCTAGTACCATTTTCTATTCAATGTCTTTTTAAAGATATCTCATCAAACACTAGTTTTGCCCACTTCCCACTAGAGTACTAACATGATTATTTTTAGTGAGAAAAGGCTAACCTACCTTATACAAGACTAAGTATGTACTTGAACACATAATATGGAGGAACTGATGTGTTGTGGAATTCACATCACCACTTACCACGATGTTATTTGACTATGTATCCATCCTCTAATAAACATACTGAAAGTTCGATTAGTACATGTGAAAGTTTCCTATACTTCTGAAAACACTGACTTTTAGAAAATGCTTTTGAGATACTTAGGTTATCAGTCTCATTTTTAAACAGACAAAAAGAAGGCTAAAACCACTTGTCCAGTTTGCTTAAGAGCCAGTGTTCACACAAAACCTCTGTCTTTCTTCCTTCAAATTTATCTTCCATTAGTATATGATGCCTCTATCAATTACAGGTTAGGCTGTCTGCCGAGCACTTACAAGAAGTTGTGCATGACAGATGAACACAGCCATTAGGAAAACAGTTTTGTAATTAATATTTTCAACAAGGGAATGCACCTTTGTTAACTGGATTGGAAAAGATCCTCTTCAGGTAGGTGGGACACTCGGGCATTTGCTAAGGCACATCTATTTAAGCAATACTAGCATGGCCAAGTGGCAGTAATACCTTCAGGAGTGGATGAGATCTTACCTAAAACTCCTACAGTACACTGAACAGTCCTGGGTTTCTTGTTTTTGTGGGTTTTTTTAAGGCATTAGGATTTCTTTTCTACATGAATATCTATTTAAAGCTATCAGTTAGAAATAATTTGTTGTAACACAGGTTATTTTACATTGGTATATAAGTTTACTTGTACAGTTCTACAAAAACTATGAGCTAGGACACACGGAACATTTATATTTAAGAAAACTGATGGCAAATTCGGTGTCTTTGAAAATTAATGGCGTAAATTATTAGTATATGTTTTCAAATGTTATGCTCGCCTTAACTCTGAAAAAAAGTTAAGAAATAAATAATTGAACCAAGATGAAAAGTCCAACTTAGCATGAATAACTGTGGTTTTGCACTACTTCCTCAATCCTGCAAACTAACAAATGTTTAAGTAATGTAGCATACAAGTAGCTTGGTGGTAGCTGATAAGACTAACCGCAACTTGTGTTTTGAGGGTATCTCACATTCTAATCACAAGTTTTGACATTACGTTATGTTACGCTTTAAATATTTATGTAGGCTACCAAGGCTCTGGAAAAAGTAATTTTATCCTGTTTTGAGACAAAGAATCCAGTTTATTACATGATTTCTTCCCTTTTTCGTAGGCAAATGAGAAGGAAAATACACACCATAAATACCTCAAAAAAGCGGTCCCTATCCTAAAGTGTTCATAGCTGCATTCCATATCTAACAGTTTTGCATACTGATGTGTTCAGAATAGAAATGAGAAAATATTTGCATTTCCTTTCGATTTTTTCATGCTTTGTTTAGTATATTGCATACAGCAGTTAACAAGGCAAACTCCTGTGCTGTCTCCTAAAGAGACTTAACCAAATTAAATGAATTGAGCAACATAATGCATGTTGAAATTCAGCATTGAGAAACATCTCCTACACTAGACTGAAATGTATATCATTGCGGTTTTTATATTAACTGCCACAACCCAAAACAAAGAACAACCTATGAGATACCATTGAGAACTGAAAGATTTTCAAATTATGTGACCAAAAAGCATTTCAAAATGTTGCAACACAGCATATGAAACACACACAGTGCCTATGGTACAATTTCACTATCAATACTTCGATTATTACACACTTCTCAAAAACATGGCTACCGATTCATTCTGTCATCAGTCCTTAGACCATGAAGCATGTAAAAAAAATAATTACACAAAGAAATTGAAAAAATAGTGCTACTAAGTGTGGCTATTTAGACAAGAAATGCAATTAGTACGTCTATTATCAGAAACTTCTATTCATTCCCTTACTGTACAGGAATAAATAGAAAGACAGAGGTCAGTTTCAGAAATGTTAAAGACAAATCCTTTTCCATTCAAAGTTGGAGCTAAGAAATTAAAAAACACTCCTAAGGCTAAGCACTTTACAGGATTATTGGAAGAGCTTTGCAAATAAATCTTAAGCCATTAAATGTTTTGGAAAGAATACAAGCCTTCAGACTCCTGGCATAAATCAAGCTTTAACTATTTGGGCTTTGAAGGTAAGTTCTCCTCGCAGCCAAGATTTGTTACGTTCATTCACCACAATTGCTTCCGTTCCAGTTCAACCAGAAGAGCCCAGGAGCAATGAAGCACACTGATACCACTGCAGTAACACACACTCTCTAATCTTAGTCTACCGATATTAGTGACAGATGCTTTTTTCTTTTCATGTTTTTTTTTGGTTTTGGTGTTCTTCCCCCCCACCTCCCACATTCTTCTCAATAAAGTTTTTTCCAGTCTGCACTTTTGGCTTACAAACTTAATCAGACTTCAGCACATGATACACCTTTTGCAACGTAAGAAAAGAAGAGTTTTCCATAAAACAACACTGAGTTCAGGCAAAAAACGCTTATACCTGCAGTCGTACGGAAATAGCACTGACAGCAGACAAGCTAACAGCAGAAAGAGAAGATAGTAGTCAAAGTATTGCTTGATACACAAGAGGGAGCCCTTCCAGCCCCAGTCCAGCCAAATAACAAGGATTTTCATTCCATATTTTGGGCATTACCATGCCACGACTCGCTGGAGAGGAAAAAGGACTCACTAACTTGTGGTTCTGACAGTAAGGTAAAGCAATGCCACCACCCCATCAGACTGAAGAACCCTATAGAGAAAAAGAGAGCAAGCAAAAGACTGACAGCTGATGAATCATTTTTTGAAACACTGAATATAAAAAATTCCACACTTAAAAAAAGGCTTTGGCCTATAAATCTCCAAAATAGCACAACAATATAATTTCCTTCTCTGTCACCTCTTTGAGCAATGCATAATTCTCTTAGTTTAGCTAATTTCAGGGAATGCCAGCTGGTTCTCTGCAGCAGAACTAACAGGGCACTGGAAAGATTGTGTTCAGGATTTGTCACCGAGTGAAACTCTGCCAGGAGCCAGGAATGATGCGGTGCCTTTCCACAACACGCTTCAACTGTGAGAGGAGATATGCCTTGCAGAGACTGCTACCAGCCAGCTCTCTGGCCTACAGTGAGGTTTCAGACACCAGTTATACTTTCCAATGAAGCAGCCAGTACGTGTGTCGTTACTCAAAGCTCTTTCAGTTCTTCCCCTGCTCAGAGCAGTGAAAACAAATTATGTTTCCTCCCTGGAAACCAAGAAATTTGTGTCTTATCAAGGCCCTGTACTGAGAGCCAGTGCAACACACGCTATAGCGTACTCGTACCAAGACACAAATTCTTGTTACTCCTGTAAATATTTTGTTATCTAAGTTGGACAGAAGGGAAAGGAACATAATATCTTTATGTAGGGAACCAGTGATTGTCCAACATAGTTAATAGCTAAAATTGATTACACATCTTTGTATTCCTAGGGTACAGTGACTCTGTTATTGGACCTGCCATTATTTCACTAACAAAACATGTCTACATTTAAATATGGACTTTGGCCAAACATGTTGGGCTGTCCTAGGCTTACTGGCTTTGGCCCTGAGCTGGTGGTAAAGGTAGCCAGACTATTGCTATTTCCTTTCTTCCTTATATCTTTTATTCGCAGTATTTGAGATTTTCAAGTATGCTTAAAAAAGAAAAGCCCTAAAACCCACAAACACTGGAATTCAGCTACACAACATAGTGGCAGAAGCATCAGGAAAAGTGGCAAGTTTCCAAAGCTATTCCAGAGAGAGCTTGCAAAAAACAAAACAAAACAAAACAAAACAGAAAAAAAAACAGAAATGGAAAGCTTCCATATATTCTTTATACATAGGAGATAGAGAAAGTTGGTTACGTGTAATGCTTATTAATCATCTGGAAAAGTAGAGAACTGGAAAACAAAACAAAAGAATTTGATAATCACCATGCTGCTTCTTCTATTTCAAGAGACTATGAAAAAGACAGAGAGCATCTAATGTGCAAGGTGTATATTTTAATGTTGATAAAGCAAAATAATATGCAAATGAATAAACACACATTATTCAAATTCACCGTTGGGGAAATAGCCATGCAGATGTCACAGTAAACACATAAAGCTCTACTTCAATCTGTTACTACATGAATGAGTTTAATAAATCCCTGAATAAGTTAGGTGCAAAAGAGATCAAGCGTAAGGATGCATAAGTAGTAGAGACAAGATTAATTCTGATGTTCGTGTACGTTTAAACAAGCAGTAATAGAACAATCTTCCTAAAACTCTGTGAAGTTGGACTTTTAACTAAGAGGGAAAAATTAGGAATACAAATTAGACAGAATTGATAGGACAGACTTACTCACCTTTTGTTAGAATGCAAGAAACAGAATATTGTAAAGATGTGACTTACACTTCCATTTATTATTATGTGCAATAGAAAAAAAACAAGTCCATCAAGCAGTGATCCTTTCAAACTTCCTGGTACAACACACCACTGAAGGTAATACACAAGTAGAAGCCATTTTTAAAAGTTAATCATGTAACTGAGTTTTTACTCTTCTGAACAGATCAAGTAACAGCTCGGTTCATTTTTTCTATTCTGTTCAGTCACAGAATTATACTGGTTCTATGGATGCAAGCAGGATGGACTACTGCCTCCAGTTCTGCAACAAAATTAATTTATTTTATGATATTCACAATTCTTTCTGTGATTTCTTCTGTGTTACACTGAAAGAGTTGGTTTTTTGTTTTGTTTTGTTTTTTTTTTTTTTTAAAAAAATCTATCCCTGCAGCCCATAAGAAAAGGCAGGCTAAAATTTGGTGAGCATTTTTACATATTTGGTGTTCTCGATAACCTAGATGCCTTTACAAAGGCATTCCAGTACAAATGTACTGGAATGTAGGATATACAGGGCCATTACTGAAGTTCACAGCAGCATCAAAGGCAGCCTCTAAACACTGCCAACCTTGTGGCTTGATTTGGCTGCCATAAGCAGTAATAATTCTCAGAAGACACAAAGTATTTTAAAATCCTGATGAACAACTTCCTGCTAATCAAGTTACGGATGTGTAAAATTCCTGCAGGACAAATTTAAGGCCTGCTACAGGGTACAATGATACAATTCCATGGGATAACTTGTGTTTCTTCTCAGAAATTTATTATAAGAAGGGGACTAACATGCTCTCTTTTGTTACTTGTGAATGTCCATGCAGAAACACAGTACAATTTGTCTGGTACTAGAGCGCAGCCCATTAGCACTACAATGCTAAAGTGCTATCATTACTGTAATAATTGAATAAATAACATTATCTAGTGTATTTCCCCAGTAAACATACAATAAATTCAGCCACTCAAACAAAGCCTGACTACACAATACCATAGAAAGCAGAAATCACACCGTTTTTCATCATTGCTATAGGAAACAGAGCATAACTCTGCACAGTAACTGTGTTCAACAGTGGTTTTTCAGTGGTAACTGTCTAAAGATTTAAGTGAGACAATTGCTACAGAGATAAAAAATGTATAGTTATGGGGGTAAGAGACAGGGCAGGCAAGTTTTGGAGTTAAGGTGACCAGAAGGATCACAGTTGGTCTTACAAAATCCAGTGCACCTCGCTATTCTCCATAATGTCAAATATTCAAAGCTACCGTTCAAGCTGATTGCCTCTACTTTCTACTGCTTTCTATCCTTCTACCAGTCCTGCATTTCTGTTCACGCCCTCGCAGTAGTACTGACACTCTCCTGACTCCTTAGGGAGCCAGCTCAAGATGCTCAAATACACCTGAAGGACAGGAAACTAGTCACTTCTTGTGTGTTCAGTATTCTGCCAGCTGACGTCCTCTGACCAGCTTCGTTCAGGAGCAGAAGTTTCAAGACCGGCATAAGAGAGAAAGTAACACTGAATGGGAGGGTACAGGGAGAGAAGAATACAGTATTGTGTAAGTACCAACCGTGCTGGCCCTTAAAACATTCCATAAGCCACCAAAATAAAAATTAACAAAATTTAAGTTATAGCAAATAATAAGTATACAAAGTAACAGTGCAAATCACTTTGACTTTATAAGCAACAAGACTAATTATTAACAAATATAATTATAGCAGTACCTACGCTTCAGAAGTTATCCAGGTATTCCACAAACCCCTTTAAAAGAGGTTAAAAAGCTTTGAAGCAACGATACTGACAGTCTCACGTGGTATGAAGGCATTTTTGATCAACTAAAAGCAAACCAAACCAACGTTCTTCTACATTCTACACAAGCACTTTATGTTTTTTTTTTTTTCCAGACATTTCACTAGGGCACATTTTTGGTGCAAGCACTCCTTTTGAGTCTTATTTTCATCAGTACTGATAATTTTGAAAAACACATCCAGCACTGAATTTTCCAAAGGCAGCCAATATTAAATGAAACTAAACCAAGATTAAATAAATCAAAACTACAGGATAGACCCAATCTGTAAAGAGAGTAGAGGGAGAGCTGTGCTCAAGTCAGCACGTGGAGGGCAAGAGTTTGAATATAAAAATGAGAGCTTTGGAAGAGTCGCCCACTTTTCCTGAAAGGTTTCCTGTTTTCCAGCCACTTTTTTTTTTCAGAACAATAATACTGGTATTTTCATGCGTCTGTTTTTTTTTGTTTGGTTGGGTTTTTTGTGTTTTTTTTTGGTTTTTTTGTTTGTTTGGTTGTTTTTTTTGTTGTGTTTGGTTTTTTTTAAAAAAAAAAGAGAAAAGGGTTGGGTTAGGACACACCTTCAATATGCTACTGAAAAAGCTTTTGAAAATTAACAATTTGCAGCACATCTGTAAGCCATATACACTTCTAAAATGGAGCCAAAAAAATCAAAATAATTAACTATATGATATTTTGTTCTAAAAGTAAAAAACCTACATTTAGAAAAGCAGAATATATGGTAAATATATATAAAGTTAACATAATGAGAAATAATGTGAAAAACCTTACAAATCCTGACTATTTACACAGTGCTAACTTCTGTATAGCATTGAAGGTCAGAGATTTAAAAGACTACTTCAAAACATCAAAATGCACGTATTTCTCTTTCTTGAAATCTCTTACATATTTAGACATAATTTATAAGCTGATGAAACTTCTAGTACCTTGTTCACAAAAATAACAAAATGTAGTATTTAAAAAGTTTCATATAAAGTAAGAACTCTTGCAGCATCAAAAACTTCATGCATTACTCAGAAATTTGAGACTGGTAAACTCATTAAACAAGTATGTTCGGAACTATTAATTTAGGCAGCGTTGCCTTATATAGTCATTAAGGCCAGCAAACAGATGATACAGAGCAAGAGGAATTGTTGCCAGTTACTTTAGACTGGAAAATATGAGAACAAAATCTAATGCTTTTTGCCAACTAATTCCTCTTCTCTTCTAACAAAAATATTGAAGAAAAGCTTTCCTTGGCTGCAGCCGCTTGCTCTCTAGTAAGAGAACAGAATTTGGTTATTGCTATAATAAACATTATTTTACATTTTTCTGCAGAAGTTAAGAAAATAAACACCAAGATGACCCCCACACTCCAGTGGGGAGAGAAGTCTGCTTGGAAAAAACTAAACATTCATGTAAAACTGTCAAAATTATGGAGTAACTTGATTCAAAAATACAGTTTTTGAACAATCCACCCTTAAGTTTGCTCAGACCTTGACCACTAGTTTAGTTTTTAAATGAAAGGAGGGTGAAAAGTCCTTTTAATATTTTCGTAACTGAATACTTTTTTGGGGGGTTGACTTTTTAATCTTTGTACTCCAGGCTACTTCCCATCCTTTTTTGTCCCACTAAGTCAACCAGGCCCCTAAAAAAAGGGCCATGGGGGTAGGAATAAAGGCAAAATTACTCTGGACAAAGTCTTTCACAAAGTGACATGTTCAGAAAGCTACTGACCACAAATGAGAGGTGTTTCATTTGATGTATTTTCAGTTTACCATATCAGGTGCAAGTTGTTCGAGTTAAGCACCTTGCAAATGCATGGCACTTCGAGTGGATCAGAGACAGAAAGGACTGGGCACAGGTACCAGAGCTAAAAGCTGACTGGAGAGGTATCTGGGAGCACCAGAAATGAAAGGTTCGGGCAAATGCTACCAAAGATGCCGGGAGTGGGAAACAGAGGAAGTGCCAGGAACTGCTGCAGATCTCTCCCTCCCCATCCCCTGCCCAACAAAGCAGCAGCTGCTGCAGGAGGTACCCCAGGAAAGCAGCCAGACACTGCATCAGGTCATGGCTCAGGCACCCAGTGTGCCAGGAGAACGGTGTCTGCAGAAGGAGGGCACACTGGTTTCTCTCTCGGTGAACACAAGACAACTTAGAGACACTACACAAACCACATTTACAACATGAAGAAAGGTCATTCCAAATCCCGTAGGAAAAAAAAATTCAAGTCTGTCTCCACACAGCTAACTCTTCTCCCTGCTCCTCAAAAACAGTGTGCTTGCATTTAACTTGTTTATTGGATGGTCCCTGTGATGAGCTAGGCACTGTACTAAGTCTGGAAATTGTTTGGGAGAGCCGTAAATAGCAAAATAATATCAGAGAGTATGCTAACAATTACACAGCGCAGACTACCATAAGGCAGCGTTCCATCCTTGTCATGGCCCTGCTTAGTTTGTTAATATAAACATGAACATCAACGGATCCCCTACACTCATACTGCTCAGCCAGAGGGCAAAAATGAGACAAAACTTCAGCAGATATCTCCTAGCTTTTAGGCCCACTTCAAAGAAATGTGTGGACAATCCAGATTTGGTTCATCCCGATGTACTTCCCCAACACTTTCCAATAAGAGCAATGATGTTTTATCATTGCATGAACTATTTCACTTTTACAAAAAAGCTCAATAAATAATCCAC
The DNA here is from genome assembly GCA_013398915.1 of Dromas ardeola. Classification (NCBI taxonomy): domain Eukaryota; kingdom Metazoa; phylum Chordata; class Aves; order Charadriiformes; family Dromadidae; genus Dromas; species Dromas ardeola. The sequence goes on along the minus strand of VYZM01010615.1, from coordinate 45,477 downwards.
AAAACATTTCCAAATTCTTACGTGTTTTACTAAGATTTCAGTCCACATTCCCTCTACCCAAGCTCACACGGTTTCTCTAGACAGATGAAACAAGCTACATGAATGACATGAGTGACACTAGAGGTTTTCCCGAGGCCACACATAAACACCCATACAAATTTATCTTTTCAATAAGTTAGCAAAAATTTATCATAGGACATTTGGTCAAAAGAATTGTGTTACAAGAACGTGATTTCATTGAATAAAATTATAACATACGTTCTGAAGCTGTTCAAGTAAAGAATACACTCCCACCCTCCAAAACTAGATCAACTCTTTAGGGTTGCAGACTGCTGAAGAAACCAAGGTGATCAACCTGAGACACTTTCAAAGTGCCTAAACCCATATACTTAGACTATGCCAGGTCATAAATTACAAAACTGTTATATTTTGACATCATAAATTTGACTACTTAATTAGAACATATCCAAGAAACAAAAGCTTCCAATAGAAAAATGTACTTCTGAGTAAGAGATAGAAACAATGAATTTCCTTAAAGAAGTCTGTGTAGCATAAGAATTTCCACGGTGTTCACATTTTCTATTAAGCTCTATTACTGGTACTTACTAAAAAGCAGTATCAAACTTCAAACACACATATACAACATCAAAGAATTTTCCACCAGCAAATGTGCAATGTGAATTATGTTCTCCTCGATATTCCTCTAAAATAAGATTGTTGTACACACTTTGCAACATCTGTGAACTTTTCCTGGAAATTGCAAAACCTAGACTAGAATCACTGTCATATTTTATAAGATTTAATTCAATTAAAAATGTAGGTATTTGTTCCTCATTTTCAAACACTGAAAATTACATTTGCCATCTGTCCTCTGTTCTTCTACCAATGCCGCACCAAGTTACCGACAGAGATACTGGTGCTTGTCAGCCAATCTTAGCCACGAGATTCAGGCTCCAGCTTTTGAATCACTCCAAGGTGCAACAATCCACTATCTCTAATGCCTTATTATAGCGCAAACTTCAAAGATGTACATCTATCATTTTAACACAGAGTCAAGTATTGAACTGAAATTGTAAGACTACACCAGCCAGGTTACCAGCTTTCAAAAACTGTATTAGTTTCAAACTTCATGTTTACTGTATTTTAAAAAGAACATATTTAAGTTCAGCATGAAAGGACAAGATGGCCATCTAAAACACAACTTCTCATGAAAATTAACTGTACCAGGTAATTTGTGATGGGCCAGAATTCAGAAACTTTTGTGGCCTAAGAAAACTTTCCTTAACTCATTTTCTTTGAATTACTCAGGTGACAAAGTTTTCTTCCTCTTCAGTGAGCTAAGAATCATTTTCTTTAATTCTCGTAATTGAAGGGAATTTAAATATATCTGGAATGACTACAAGGTTATTGAATCCTGCAAGAACACACATCATTTTAGTGCCAGACTCTGTGATATAAATCGATATTGGCTGAGCCAAAAAATCCCTAGCCACTTTCATTGTCATTCAGGTAGTAAAGAACAGGGAATCCCAGGAAAGATTTCTAAAGCATATCGCAGTTTAAATTAAATAAAGAAACCAGTTACTTCTACAAATACGGTGGGAAAACACAGTAGAATCCTATACAAATGGTATAATACCTTGACAGTCATTTCAGTTTGTCCATAATTATATTATTTAAAATTAAAACCTTTTTTTAACTACTAAGAAGTATTTTGACTCTTATTAAGTCATGGTCAACCCTTCTAGGTAATGCTAGTTAGAATGCCCAGGATCTCACCTTCCACAAGACTCTGTAGGTTGGATACAACCTCAAGAGCCCATTTGTATGTATGGTTCTGGAAGAGCTGTACTTATTGTCAATCCTAATGGATGCAGGTCCAATCTGTTCTTAAGAGACATCAGTGACAGAGATTCACACTGTCTCCAGGCAGCCTATTGCAGCACTTCACTATCACTACCTTTAAGGCCTTCCCTCTTCCCTCTTGTTCAGCCTGAATCAATTATTTGCTAGTCTATTTGCCATGGATTTGCAGAATAGATTGTGCGTTTCTTTTCTGCAAAAGCCTTTCACGTTTTTGAAGAACGTGTTCTCCCCAGTCTTCTCCAAACTAAACAATTCCCATTCTTTTGATCTGTCCTTGAGGGCCAAGTTTATTCTCATCTCCCTACATTGGACACTCTCCCAACTGGTCAGCATCTTTGCTGAAGTGCTGTGCCTATAACTGAAAGCATCTTGGGGGTTATCTTCTTGTTTACACATGCCAGTCTAGCTATATCATTTTCATACCAGCAAGACCTCATTGGCTCACCTTTGCTTCGCTATTATTCCTGTCCAAACGTGCACTTTGGCCTAGCAGATATTCCAATTTAATTACATGACACCCTTTTCCCCTCCAACTTCTGCTATTGTCACAATCATTTTGAATTCCAATTCTATCTATCTCACCCACTGCTTCATCCATTCTCACACTTGGGTCATCGGTAAATGTAATGGAAATTGCCCACCTGCTATCTAGGATAAAAATTTCAGTCATCATAGTGGGTAATCTCAATACCCCCATTCTGATTTTAATTTGTGGTAACACCAGCATGGTTTTCAAAACAACCTTGCACAGATATGTGGAATTTTAACTTAAGACCGTGCTCTCCTGTAGACTTTCATGAGAAACAGCAACAAAAGCTTTTTTACAAACAACCTAGATCGTATCTCTTGATCTTCCCTTATATCCAGAAGACACGTAAGGAAAATTTGACAGCTTTGACAAAACACACTTTATAATTCCAAAGTAACTATTATTCAACTTGGATTTTTTATATTCATAAAATTTGTCCACTATTTTTCCGGGAAAATTCAACCAAATGGTAATGAATGCCCAAATTCTTTCCTTTTGCTGGTTAATTCTTGCTCCATTGTTTCCTGACTACTTTCATCAGCACTCTAAAAACAGCAGAAACAGAGATAAAAGTACTTACAGGTTTCCTAAGGAAAAAAAGGGATAGTGCTCCAATTAGGGGCATGTCTCCAATTAGAGGTTCCAGGATAACCCTCATAGTGCCATGGATCTGTAGAAGCGGAGGGAAAAAAAGGCAACAAAATTGCCTTTAGTTCAAGTTTGAAATAAAATTTATTCACTGGCAATGCTCACACTTCTCATTCATTAACTTGACTATGAAGAATTTTATATATATATAGCTTTACCTGTCATCAAACCCCCAAAACTTTAACACAGACACTAAATAGTTGGGCTTATAAATTCGTTACAGTCATCTACATGATGCTGTGTCATGTTAGTGGTAATTTTGCTAAAAATATGAAGTAGATTATTTATATAGCTCAATGTAAACAAATGTGGTACAACCCAATATAACGTTATCCACAGATACTAGAATAAAAGTAGGTAAATGCTTATAGGTATGTCAAGACACACATACACACAAAAAAGCATACTATTTTTCCTCATTAGAGAGAGATCTGCTATCAAAAAGTTAAGGAAATTTCAGGAACAGTACCAGAAGGCAAAGCTACTAATATTAATTGCATCTAAACTAATAATTGGATCTAACACTGAAATATTAAATAAAACAAAATTTTAAGCTCCATGTTCCCTTGACAAACCTACACATCACAAGAACATTGGCTTGATGTGAGATTATCTCCATCTTTTCCAGTAGAAAATGTTATATATTTAAACCAGTTCTACATCTGAAAGGAATTTACCCTTCCAGCTAAGTCATGTTACTGAAATTATTATGCAATATCAATATTGTACAACTGAGAAAAAAAAAAGTAAGCAACAAAACTACATAATAACTGGTTCTTATAAACTATTTCATCAGAAAATAACAATGCAGTGATGACTCAACATCAAAGTCAAAAGAAAAAAAAAATAATTTCACCTGTATACTTTTCACACCAGCTCGGCAGAAGTATCTCTTGATCTCCAAATCAATTTCACAGTTTCCAACAAAACTAAAACAAAAAAGAAAACACACATTTCATTTTTAAGGACTAAATTGCAATACACTGTTAGTTCTGTTTTACACTGTCACGACAATATATTTTGTATCTCAGTCTATACACAAAAAATGCATGTTAAAACATTACAACATGTAACAAAGTTGGTATTGTTAAAAAAATTACATCCCCTTCAAAACATCACCGCTACTATCAAAATCACTCAAATTAATACAGAGGTATGTTAACATCTCCAGAAGCATACATAAGAGAAAACACGCAAGTAGCCTTACTTTTGGGAAATAACTGATACAGAATTCACACTCGGTTTCAGGAAAGCTCTGCATAGGTCTCATTGATAGCACATGTACCCAAATTCACTCTTATCTAATATAATCATGAGAAGCACTAGACAGAGATGGTTATTTTGCTAAAAATCAAAGCTGTCTGAAATATCAAGAGACTTGCAAAAAGAGTCATATTTAGAAATTCAATAAACAGGGCATGCTGAGCTGGATGATCCACTAAGCAAGGTTTAATCCAAAAACAGTTGAGCCCTTTTCTGAAGAGAGAGAGGGGACAGGAAGCAAATTAGAAAATAATACATTAAAAAATATGCAGCTCTTCCCCAAACAGTTCTTGATTCCCATTTTTGGGGATGCAAGGTCAAGGGCTTAAAATTCTGCAGACGTTGCCTTGTATCTCACAGATAGATTTGTAGAAGATGCTTAAAAAAGACTCATCTATTTTGCTCATGCTACAAGGCTAAAAGATTATTTGCACGCAACTCGGACTCAGATTTTAGCAGCGGCTTTTCTCAAAGCTCCATGCAGGTCAAGCATGTACCAGCAGAGTTGAGCAGATCTTTTCCCAAAACTGCTGCTGCTGTGAGCCACATTGGGTCTAAAAATAAACTTATTCTGAGACTTAACAAAGAATTTAGGAAGAAAGCTTGAGACTCTGACTTAGCAAGGGAACTGGTCAATGACTCTACAGAATGAGAGCTAAACCCAAAAACCAATGGATTGAACACCAAGCTACAATTATAGGGAGAGACTGGCTAGACAAGGAGACTGACAAAGAAGATACAGGTTATAACAAAAGGACAAATGAAATTTGAAGAGCTCTCTGAACATATTGCCCAGTTAAAGAAAATGGAAGAAGGAACTAAGTGGGAAGGAGACAAGGCAGCCTAAACAAAGCCAGTCACTGCCGGGAGGGGAGGAAAATTTGTTTCCTCTATAGGGCATCCTCTTCCAGATTCTGCAGCAGACCCCAAGCTTCCTCACATTAGGTTCCTCAGACCTAACCTGTAGAGTGAAAAACTGTTCGGCCATGTTTAGGAATCTGATGAAATCTTATTACACAAATGTCTGGGAAATTATGAAGAAAATGGAGTTGTGCTCCTCATGGAGACGTTTTAGGATCAAGTCAAGATAAAATAAATTACTCCCACAGTAAGAGCAGAAGAGCAGGTCCCCTGCTCACCTGCCTGACAACTGATGGCCACAAGGTACTATCAAAAGAAAACAAAGGTGAGAGTTGCTGCATTCAGGATATCCATTATTCAAATCATCTGTACCCTCCTGTGCTCTGTGTGTGATGGTGCTGTCTATGGAATTTCAAGGAAATGCAAAACTTATCAATACCTTAAACAGAAATAAACAATAGTACCGAGACATTCTTGTAAACATCCAACATTGGAATTTATTTTGGACTATACAAAAGATAACGCTATGCAGAATTATTTTGGGACAGTGACCAGTTTGGGGAGCCGGAAGACAACAACATGACAGGGGTCTATGTGAAAAGAAGGTGACCATTGCTTTCCCTGGAAAGAATGTTAATGTGACTGTACAGTTTAAAAATAGGTATATAATTTTTAATACACAATTTAAAACGATGTAATTTCTATTTTTACCTGTCTAACTATATATAGAGATAGCAGATATATATATAAATACACACACACATATATAATTGCATAACAACATGACACAGAGAAGCAAGGTCAATTAAACCTGCAACTGAAACCTCAATCTTGGCACTTTGTAGCATGAGAACTATTTGTGTTATGAAGACTGGGAAGCAATATGCTCATTTGAAAATCCATAATAACATGATGACAAATTGAAGTAAAAATAGAAACAAACTGCATTTGAGGGTAATAAGTCAACAACTTTTAACTGTATTATAAAGTTAAACATGGTTTTATCCCCTAGGATATTTGGCTGGGTCCATTAACAGTCAATGCTGCACAGAATTCCACTGAAATTTAACATACAACTTGAAGGTTCATTTAGTAAGCAAATTCTATACATTCAGATCATAATATCCCAGAAATATTTATGACCCCTGTAATGTACAGATCACTGAGATACATTACAGTTTAATGAGGGCAGTCTTGTAAGACTATAACAGCAGCTGTACTGAATCAGATGAGAAGTACGGTATACTCGATGTGGTCATCGTAGCCAGCAGAAGGTACCCAGAAGAACAATAAACAAAAAAAATGAATAGGCAAATATATTTCCCAGTTAACAATGATCTGTGATTCTGCACTTTGGACTATGTTCAGGGGTGCATCAAGAAGAGTGTGGCCAGCAGGTCGAGGGAGGTCATCCTCCCCCTCTACTCTGCCTTGGTGAGGCCACACCTCGAGTACTGTGTCCAGTTCTGGGCTCCCCAGCTCAAGAAGGACAAAGAACTGCTAGAGAGGGTGCAGCATAGGGCTACCGAGATGATTAGGGGACTGGAACACCTCTCTTATGAGGAAAGGCTGAGGGAATTGGGTCTGTTTAGTCTGGAAAAAAGACGGCTGAGGGGTGACCTTACTAATGCTTACAAATACTTAAAGGGTGGGTGTCAGGAGGATGGGGCCAGGCTCTTTTCAGTGGTGCCCAGTGACAGGACAAGAGGTAATTGGCACAAACTTGAGCACAGGAAGTTCCACCTAAACATGAGGAGGAACTTCTTTACTTTGAGGGTGGCAGAGCACTGGAACAGGCTGCCCAGAGAGGTGGTGGAGTCTCCATCTCTGGAGACATTCAAAACCCGCCTGGACGCGTTCCTGTGCAACCTGCTCTAAGGTGACCCTGCTCTGGCAGGGAGGTTGGACTAGATGATCTCCAGAGGTCCCTTCCAACCCTATGATTCTATGATTCTATCTTCATTATTTTTTAGGTCTTTATAAGACCTTTTGACCCCATTTTTACATATGTCTTCTGCCAGTACCATGGTAGCAAGTTTCTCCATTTATGTATGCCACGTGAATAAAAAAAAATTAAATATTTCCACATGTTCAAATCTGCAGCCTAAAACTTTCTTTTAGTGCCACTGTTTTTTGTGTCATGAGAAGGTGGAAAAAATTCAGTTATACACTATTAACAAGCATTTCCTCAATCTCAGTCTTTCTTGTCTTTTTTACTACAGTTCACATTTGATTTGACAGAGTTTATCTAGTTTTCTATTGATCCATAATCTTTAATTTTCCCCAAGCGTTTGCTACATTCATGCACTTTAGCAAATGTAAGTTTTCTATTTATTAACAATTTATTTAGATTTTATCTTCATTTGCTTAAGTAGTTGAAAATTTTCCCTCGCACATCTTTGTCACCAGAAACTGGACTTTTACAGTGTAACATGAATTTTGACTATTTTTTTAACATAAATCTCACAGTAAGTAAGATAAAGGTAAAGCATCCCTTTTCCAAACATGGTACTGCAATTGAATCTTTAAATACATTTTCCAATGACTGCTTTGTGGATTAGTTAGTCAAGCTGCTTACAAGAGTAAAGTTCTTAATTGGATCCTGAGCAATGCATAGGACCTGTTTCAAAAGGTTCTGAAAAAACACTCTGAAGCAATGATCATAATGCACTCAATATCCTTGCAGAAACAATAAAAACTAAATCAAAACACACTCCTTTCGCAATTAAACTCCAAAGAAAAACCAAAAAAAAATGAAGGAAGCTGCAAAAAATACTGAAGAAGTGTTTTGGAGACACATTGAAACTACTTAAATGCACTGTATGGAAGATTCAAACCCCATCACAAACAACGGACAGCAGTAAGGGCTAAAGGAAGCCACAATGGTGAAACAGTAGGACAAAAGATTACTAAAAGGATTAATGTACCTAAAAAAAAAAAATAAAATAAAAATCTTTCCTTCCCTCCTCCCTACCACACCTCACACAGGGCTTGGCTTCATACAGCTATTCTTATGAATGCTTAGAGAGATAGTTTTCTTTCTCAAGTGTTTTTAGGGAATGAAGGGTTTCTAGAAAGCTCCTAACTTTAAACTTAAAAATAAATTAAAATTAGAACTAAATAATTTAACTGGAGATTAAAATCTACAGAGATAAATACTCCGAAGGGCAGACTTCTCCAGCAGTAAGACTGCTCTTTATAATCTTGCAAAACTGAACTAAAGTTGATTCCCTAAGAAATAGTTTAGGGTTGGTATCTGTACATAACTCCGTATCTAAACATGCCAAGAACATTTATTAGAAACTCTTATTCTTCCTTCCTGTTACTACTGACACAATCCTAGTGATGGCCACTTAGAGAACACACAACAACAACAGAAATCAAACAGTAACAATTGACACTGGGGTGCCATCTGTCTTAAACTTGCATAAGACTTTGAAAAAGGGCCCCTTCCCAATGAGAAGGTATCAAAGACAAGTCTTAAATATGAAACAGGACTTCCTTTGATGGTGGCTTTGTCTAAGCCTTAATTGCTAGAAGCTGTGACAGTCACTCCATAGCTCTCCTGTTTCCATTTTCTTCCTGGAAGCCTATGCCACTGGCAGTAGTGGGTAAATGGGCACCTAGTGGACTCAACACTATTGCTGTTACTTAAACCACTTCAAGAAATTTATTTCAGCCTTTTAGACTGTATTCTAGTGCAGCTGTTACACTTCTCTAAGTAGGTTGCAATGTAATACAATGAGACATATGGGTAAAGATGTCCTTCAGGTCTAGATAACAGGACATTGTTACTGAAATTTTTGTACTAATCTATAGTCCTTTTTACATTTATCTGTCCCAACCTATTTCATGAAGATGAGCAGGAGACAAAAAAAAAGAAAAAAGAAACACTGGATTTACCCTCTCGTCCTGTGGGAATAATTCTGCTTTAAAAGGAAGAAGTGATCTTGGGAGACTTGGCCCCTCAAATGTCTCAGAAATAGCTTCTCAAAAACAATTTCTTTGCACTGTGTCCATAGTGGTCAGACAAATTTGTTTTCCTGAGGGCTTAAGTCTGAAGAGGTGAGGCTGTTCTCACAGCTGCTATCAAAAGTGGCAACAAAGGGAAAACTAAAGGAAATTTCTCCATTAGGGCTAACAGTATCCATCCAGTGAAACAAGCTCTCAAGAGACAATCCCTGCTTTATTTTGTCCAGCAACACCAACCCCTGATTTGGATAGCTGTCTTTTTGCTACAGAAATAAAGTGATTCAATTCAATAAAGAGTGGGCCCTGCTCACAAATGTAGCCCTTACCCCACTCTGAAACCCAGGGAAGGATGCAACAGCATCTTCTCTTAGCGCTCTGGGGCCCAGCTTTGACAAAGCAGCAGTCTTCAACGTAGCTGAGATTTAGATAATTAATTCAAAATTAAGAATAACCAAGTTCAAACTTTGGAAGTGACTCTGAAATAGAAAAGCTGAAAGGCCCGATTATCCTTCTGGTTAATTCTGGGGAAGGAGCAAGAAACCCAGGAGACTGCTCTTTACTGGATGGTCAGTGACTGACAGATCTGGCCTTTCCACAAGCTACAAAGAGGCAGAAGGAGTCACTGTAACAGGTATCTATGATGGTCAAATATAAAAACATTGCTGGGTTCACTGACTGAACTTTCAAAAAAACTCTGTAACTGCAGATTGTGTTGAGAAAGACTTTGGCAAACGTTGTCTAGATCTATTTATAAACCTACAGAAAAGGGTCATGATGAAAGGGCAAAGAAACCTGAAACAGCGGAGCACAGTCGCTCTGGCATTATATAATATATAGGTTTACTTCTGTTAATGGTATGAGTGCAAGTACTTCGGTAGCTATCATTTTCTTTTTCTAATACTGTGTTTATAGAAAAAAAATATCTAAGTAACAGAGAAAAGTAAAAAAACCAAACCACCAGACATCTTATATTCTAAATTTTAGACCAGACTAAACTTCATGGCAAAGTTTTAAAACAGTAGGAAAAAAAAATAAAATCAAAGATAGTGCTTTAGCTCTGGAAAGTATTTTTTTATTTACTAACATTACATTAATGATGCAGTCACACTGAGTTGATATACTGTTTCCCTCAGATAAATGCTATTTACAACATGCAGTTCCTTCCTCCATTTACATACAATTAGAGCTAACTACATTTGCGTAATGGAGCAATTCTTCTCCTTTTAGGCCAACATAACTGCTAAATCAAAGCAATCACATATTATAAAGCATGGGCACCATCATAATACAATAATTAAGTTTACCTGATTTGAAGATCCAAAATGATCTGCCTTTTGTCCACATTTTCAGTGTACACTTTTACACCATTTATCCGCAGAGGCTGAAACAATGAAGCAAATAAAAGTTGGATCCTTCTACTGAACTATACCATATCGAACTCTTAACTTCGAAATAAAGGTGAATATACGTACATTCATGCCTGAAGTTAAGAATTTACTATAAGCATTATTAAAAGGTGTGAAGCAAAGCTATCAATTTAGCTTAAAATGTTATTTCAAGGGTAAAAATTACCTTGCTAGGAACCACTCAACCATAACCCTTCTCGCAATTATCCTGGGTTTAGACCACTAGATTTCAGGATTTACCAAAGATTTAATATCAAGCTCTCCCTCTCCGCCCAATAAACATAACATTTCTCTGTGCTATTATATGTCTAACACTCCCAGACAAAGCTTTCTTTTCTGTGCAGCTAAAACAACATACTAAATTTAATTCACAAAAATGTAGTTGCCATAAGTGGAATTTAGTCGGAATGGATGGAAGATAATCCATAATCCCCCTGAAAAGTTGTGTCAGCCACTCTGTGTTCTCTCTCTCTCAACCACTGTGCTTGTGCTCTCCCTCTCTCTCTCTCATACAGAAACAACACATCTCAATCAAACATTCCCAAGTCTCAAACATTCATCAACTACTAGGTGGGAGAGATGACCAATGACCTTAATTAGCACTACCTCCTGTCACATTTTGAGTTTTTCCTTTCTGGAAAAATTTACATATTTCTATTTACGACTTTTTAGTAATTTAAGTAAAATGGAAATCTCACTGCTGTCAGATTCCCACTGTCTTTGGGGCTGTGCAGCTCACAGGATGCAACTCAATCAAGGCTGCAATTACAAAGTAAGAACACCTGTTTCTCGTGTTCGAGATAACTCAGTCCAGCCACAGAAGCATACAGAGGTGTGGAAGCTAATTTAAACCCTACTCAAAATGTGTATTGCTTAAAAGGAATGCCATTCTACAGTCTGTAATACAGGTGTATATAGGGCAGGACAGAGCCCTGTATAAAAGGATTTACAATTTAAAAGAAAAAACAAACAAACCAAAAAATACCCAAACAAAAGACGCAGTAAAATGTAACGAACTGTGATATACATGAAATAGAGTCACAAAGAGAGAAAAGTAATTCCCCTACATCACACCTGAAACCTAACTTCAGTTTTTCTAATATTCAGGGGTGGGGGGAGGAATTTGAAGATTTTTTTTAAAATCTTTACTTAAAATCCCATTTATCATAAGCAAGAGGAACACAAAGGACAACTTCATGAAAAAGCTGTTAAGCTACATCTCAACAAAAGTAGAGCTCTGGCTGATGCAGGCAAGAGTAAGTAGTGCCGAACCTATTGCAAGCAGAGGTAACTTATTCTTAGCTTGGACTGGTTAAACAGGCTCTTCTGCAGGATCTTCTGCAGGCATGACCCCTTCTTTCATGGGACCAAACAGAAGGTAAACACCTATCTGCTCCTTGATACTATGTTACGTGCAGTTCTTTAGAAAGCTGAGCCAGCAGCCTTGTCATTGGCCTGGGTACGTAACATAATTAAAAGTTCATGTGTTACAAGAATGGTAATTGCACTTGGGTCATCTCACAAGAAAAGGATAATGGTCCCTGTTCACTGAATGTAAAGCATCACATGAACAGTATTAGAATTGTGTTGCTATGAGCTCTTCACATGACTAGGAGTTACGATACTTTTCCCAATTCTCAGGCAAATTTCTAAAGGAGAGATCACAGGAAAGAAAAAAATAAAATAAAATGAAGCCTCTACTAACAAAGCCACACACATTTTTCTTTTAATGTTACAGAAGAAATCAGAATCAGACTTACCACCAAGTGTCACTGAGAAATATTTTTGCATAGATTTAAACAGGTTACATGAAAACAGTATGTAAAACGGAGCCTCTTAGAAAAAGTTCACCAGACACTGACCTGATGACCAATATCAATCTTCGTAAAACTGAAGGTACTGAGGTGATTGTTCGCTCCTCTTACTGCTGGTTCTATGGTCTCCCGGAAGAGTTTCTCAATAAATTGGCAAATAAAAGGCCACATCTGTTTTACAGTCTAAGGAAAAAAGAAAGAAAATCTACATGGAACACAACTTCACACAACTAAAAATATTCTTTAAAGCATATGTAAGAAATTTTGTACAAAGTTTTAAACATACAAGTTTTCTATACAGCTCATTACAGACATAAGAACCTGTTCCTTTTTACAGACAGGAAAGCTTTCCGGAATTCTCAATTTGTGTGTTTTATACATTTGCACAAATCTGAAACACTGGAGGAGGAGAAAAACAGTATTAAGCATTTTCTTCTTTTATCCCACGAATGTACATGCAGTCAGCACTGGTGCTGAATGTTGAGGAGAAGGGTGAAGAGGGTTAAGTTTACGTGCATGTAAAGAGAAGAATACAAAAAAATGGGTCAAGTGCATTTCTTAAATACACACATAATGTTTATAAATGTAAAATTACAGTATTTTACTGTCACGTCTGATAAATCTTTATTGTTTATTTTTTCTCACTATTTTCTAATTAACTCATGGTTCTTCTATGCTCTTTGAAATAAAGATATTTTTAGAAAACCCAAGCTACACAGATCTGTATCTTAGATTATCACACATATAAATCAAAACTCCAAAATTGATTTATTTTTAGATTGTAGGTCGGGAACCTACGGTAACTGGAAAGAATCCCAGACAAGCAGGACATAAAAGTCTGTGTTTGCAGCTGCTATGACTTCCACACAGTTATAGCTGTCATTATTTTAATGCCACCTAAAGTCATTCTCCAAAACTCACAATTTCAAGATCATGAAAATCTTTCTTGTGACTAACTGGATCAACAATCAGAAGCTTCAAGCATAAAAAGAGCACAGAAAGTTAAAATTACTCTGTTCTCAGATTCTTGCCTCACTGTTTTCTTTAATTTCAGATCTCCCTCCTCCCTCATCCCATTTGGAAAAGATGCTAATGACTAGCCTTACCTTGTTGAGCCATTCTGCCCTTTCTGTGTCTGGAAAATGGACCTAAAAACAAACAAAAAACCACCAAAAAAATTAATACGAATACAAAAACCCTTTTTAGGTAATCACGTCATTTCTAATACGGTAAAAGGGATCTCCCCATGAACAATGTATAGCGTGAACAACATACCAAGCAGTTAACATGCTTGACAAGAATATTAGAATTCAATCAGATAAAATATGAACTCATTTCTGAACTACACAGATACAAGTCCAAGCATATATTTAATAGTGGAATCTGGAATAAAGTATTGCCTTAACACTAT
>VYZM01010615.1:4332-31673 GCA_013398915.1 Dromas ardeola | reverse complement strand
AAAAAAAAAAAAAGAAAAACGTAAGTATAGTTGACACAGCCTGTGTCAACCAAATTTACCTCTTATGTTTCAGGGGGTTTTAACTTGACACACATGACTGCCAGAGTCCTGACTGCACTTCTACTTCTTTTTACTCATGCCAGATCTTTTGCAGTGTCAATAAATCATGGCTAGAAATATTTAAACAGTGAAGCGCCATCTCAGGAATATGGATTTAAGCTCCACCAAGAGCCCTTCAAAAGACATTTTTAGTGACTTCTTTTCTTAAACAACTGCAGAAATCACTAAGAGACAGAAGTATGACGGTATATACGCAAGATGGAAAGTACCCATCACAACAGGGAAAACACCAATGAAACTCTGAAAGAACAGACACAGTTTTCCAGACACAGAAGGAGAGCCCGGTTAGTAGCTTTATATCTTACATACACGCACATGTTAAATAAAAAAAATAAAAATAAAAAGAGAGATGAAAACCTGAACCATTACAGTAGAAGAGTTAACAGGCATTTCTTTAAAAACAAACAGCTTCTACAACGAGATGCAGCTCACACTTCTGAAACACAAAGAGCCTTTGAACACACTAAAAAAACTGTGACCTATATATACTGACTTTCGTGAAGCAATGTAGCAATGTCTCCACTTAACTGAATTGCGAAGTCTTAATCTCTTCATAGCATAACAGATTGTACCACTGGTTTTAACAGCAGTGCCTACTGGTTATTTTTATTATGCATACATCCCAAATGTGAACAGTCAGTTAAATACACACTTTTTAAACTGTCTCTTCAACAAGTTGGATTTGAAGGCAAGTCCTGTTAATGATTTCTTTGTTTAGTTTTTATTAAACTCTTGCATTAACAATCAGAACTATCATATTCTTGAATATACTTAAGCTACCTTCAGAGAAGTCCTTAATTTATTTAAGTATCCATGTTTTAGCTGTGCTGGAGCATTGGCCCCTACAGCGTAATCAATATTGTCAGTTATTTCTCCAGTCTGTGTAATTCTGAATATTCACATTTGACCTGCGAATACTGGTAAGCCATACTGTTTTTTAAAAAATTCTTAAAGAATTTCAAATACTTCTTTCTTCCACTGTCAAAAGAGAGGCTCTTGCATCTTTTTCAAATGACTTTTTTCGAGTATATCACATATCAATCAAAACCATTACAAGCGCCAGAAGAATGACCAATGATCTGCTTGACTGTAACAAATACATTCAATAAGATTTATTTTACTTGGTGAGTTCAAAGAATTGAATTATTAATAACGGATGGAGCAGTTTGGGAACCACATTATTGTATTTTATTTATTTAGAATTAATTTGCTAGAAAATTATGGTGAGCAGAACGTCAGAAGTCTGTATTTAGAGGGTTGGGCAGGGTTTTTTGCTTTCTTGAAAACAAAAAATACTTAACTTTTTTGCATTTGCAACAAAACGAGCAGTTTCTGCATGTACACGAACAGAGCTTATACTCAATTTTTGTCTTGCAGGGTTCTCAAGTAGTTTCCAGTGATCATAAACTTAAAGGAACAAAAAGAAGGATCACTATGTTAACCCTAATGCTAGTAAGTGACATTTTGAACCTTTTTCCTAAAATACTTGCCTTCTGAATCTGCAGATGGAAAACAGCCACTTATCAATAATTACTTATCTCTTAAGCATGATGTTGGATCAACATGAATATGTCATTCTGATTTGCTTAGGAAAGCGATCAGTGATGTTCACAGGGTGGGAACTCAAGAGCTGTCCCATACAGGGAAGAACCCAAACAGCAACAAAACAAGTGAGAAGAAACAACAAGTGAGAAGAAACAACAAATTAAACACACAGATGAGGAAAGGAAAAGAGAATTCATGGAAATATCAAAAGCAAACCTGTCTGCTGTGAGTAATGAAGACGTAACAGAGTTACCATTTCCACAATTCATTTTTAGTCTTTTGTACAAGTATCCAGCTGACATCAAGAGGAGAGCCACACTAGGCTGAGAAAGACTTCCCATCCTAAATATAATCTCAGCCCAGATGAAATTCGTCTTTCACCATAGAGTGATCCAACTTCCCAGATTTAGAGTATAACCTCCCCAAGGCACAGGCCACGTTCCCTGCGCTATGCACACAGCTGACATCCAGTACAGCTCAATGGAATAAAACAGGTAGCATCTCCCTCCGGCACCCATCAAACACCCTCCATGTTCAGTCCCAAATTATGCAGAATCACTTGAGACAGGCTGGGAAACAAACAAGAGGCCTCATGCACTAATATCTAGCCATATACGCTAATTCATTAATTTTGAATGTTACCAACTGCGCAGTCTTTGTTGAGACCTTGGTTAACAAGACAAGGTTCTTAATTTTTTCCACAGATTTAAAAATTATTTTCCTTTAGTGTGCCACACCTATCACACTCCTACTGTTATCTGAGGTAGTATCAGGTCAATTCCTTAATTATATAAGCCTAGTTGACTTCTACAGGTGCACATGTTAATAGGCAATAAAAAATACAATTAACGACATCTTCCGTTCCTGTTTCTCATCCCTTTTCCATCCTTGCTTTTCTACTCACTCAACTTTTAACATAATTCAGTATTCTCTTCTCAGAGAAGAGAATACAATCTTACATCTTCAAGACTCTGAAACTTTTATTCCAGTCACCCTTGAATCAAAAGTTGAGCTTTATTTAATCTTTAGATGTGCCACAATCCGTTAGTCTGAAAACAAGGCATAAACATTTATCAATCTACTAATTCCATACATTTTTAGCCTGCTATATGAGACCGCAATATTTAAGGCAAAATATGATGTTGCCATTAGAGTTTTTGATATCAAACACAATCTTATGCCATGACGACTGGGGAAGGCTTGAGGGCTGGAAGTTGGTACTCCCCATCGGTCAGGACTGACACAAGAGCATCAAGGCAACTGCACAAACATTTTTATGGCCAGAAACAGAAGCAGGAGTCAGACTAACTGATGTGCAAAATCTGTTAACTCCTGTACAAAATCTACTAGACAAGCATGACAGAAGGAGACAGAAGTCAAGATTTCAGCAGACAGTCAAAGACGAAAAGCATTTTCCACTTGGTTTCTATTATTAAATTGCTCATGCAGGTTTGATAAGTACTGTCTCATTTCAACCACTTGGCATAGTTATTTATTATTCAAAGGAAAGTATAACTAGAGAGAAATATTCCAAGAAATACCCTAACGACCACGTTCAACACCAAAACATTACATAATTTCCCATGTACCAGGAATATTGTAATATTAAAAGTTGTATTGCAATACACTTGGAAGTGCTCAAAAGGTGTGTTTCTACACGTCAACAAATACATGATTTAGCTTTCTCACAACTGCTTGTGCTCAGCTCTAAGCAACTCTCATACTTCCTATTTCTGATGCGCTCGCATCCTGCGCTATCAAAAACTCAACTCAGAACACATTATTTTTTTTTGTAACGATCACTAAAATAGCAGAAAGAGCCTAAGGAATGTAGTTCCTTGTTCTGTCCTGGAAGATGATAAAACGAAACAGGGACAAAAGAAAACCACTAACAAGCTCCTATTTCCGTAGTAACAGCAGTAACATTTCTTACCCACGATTATTTTATTATTCAAACTGTATATACGCTCTTCATATTGCCTAAATTAACTCAGTTTTCCGCCCAGATGATCATCTGCATCTTTCTAACGAAACAAGGCTAGACAAAGAACAATAACCATTAAACTCAAACCTCATGGATTAAGGACTGGTGGGAAATTTTGAAAAGTCGAACAATAATCAGCAAATGATATCAAATGAGTTTTAAAGTGCAAATAAAGTTGCTGCCTTAAATATAATTCTTCATTCACATAAGGGAGGTTTCACATATCTACATAAATGTCACTAAAAGCAAGCACTGACGAGAAAATCAGAAAGAATGAAGTTACAACACCCTTTGGGAAGTAATTGTGAATTGATCTCAGCACAAGTTGCAGGTATTGATAATCTACTTTAAATCATAAACTGCACAGTAGTTGTTATTATCCCCTCACTGTAAAACACTTTTCTTTTTAAAATTATCTTTGTAGCCTTCTCCATCCTTAAAGCTATGTATCAGCCAACCCTTGTTACATTTAACTTCTATTTAATGATTATGATTAATGCAGTACATAGGTCCTAACTACTAATTACATGAACTGAAACAACAAAAATGGCACCTGCATTGAAAGTACAAAACTACTGTTATTGACCAGAGTATTCCATAAAGTGAAATTTTTTTTTGCTACAAACCAATCACTTTCTCATGAATTGTGAATTACAGCAAAGTAAGAAAAGCAAGCAATTAAAGGAGTTTAGATTAAAAAAACACAAACAAAACCAAAACAAAACAAAACCAAATCAAACTAAACA
Source organism: Dromas ardeola (assembly GCA_013398915.1). Lineage (NCBI taxonomy): Eukaryota > Metazoa > Chordata > Aves > Charadriiformes > Dromadidae > Dromas > Dromas ardeola. The sequence goes on along the minus strand of VYZM01010615.1, from coordinate 27,278 downwards.
AAGCCCCCACACCACTGTATATTGGCATTTTTTCCCCCTTCTATTTAAAGTAAAAATTCAATTTTAGACTACATTAAAAATAATGTGTTATAATAGCTATGTTAAATAGATTCTTATTTGAGACAGCACTACTTAGCTTATACTAGTTGCTTCCATTTGCACTGTTTAATTCCTTGTTGCTCCAGATTAAAATCTTAAAGAAACTGTAACACTAACTTTTTGATTAATTGTAAAATCACACAGAATAACCAAGTTTCTTGATATAGTTCAAATGTAACTAAGTATTCTCGAACAGTTTTCCAGTTATTTCACAAATATATTTTACAGTAAATATCAATGCTTTCTGCTTATTTCGGAAAGCTAAAATTACACACAAAAATCTCCCCCTCTATCAAAAGCACATTTGTCTAGCTTAAATGTAAATATATAAAAGGGTCCCAATTAATCTTCATAGTCTCTTCATGCATCATCAGTGCACAGGGAAAGCATCCCCAAAAGGAAATTCAGAACATAACCCCAATTTAGGTCCTCTAAATCACCTTCTGAACACACCGCATAAGCAGTTATTTAACTACTAAGTCTAAAGCTAGGTGGTGTGGCAAAATTAAACACAGTAAAATTAAATTATCCTTTAAATTCTAACTGCCAGATTTATTTGTTGAAATTTACTGTACTTGTTAAATCAAAAAGGCCAGAGAAATTTAGTAAAAGAATTAAGAAGAATCCCAGCATGAACAGAATAAAAAGTGCCATACAGTGATATTCAAGCTCAATTTAACAGCTATCTGCTCCAGTGTTTTCCAGCCGGTAAAGCAGGCTGGCCTAAGGACATTTTAGGTAAACCAGAGCTGAGCAGGGCTAATGGCTTAATCCCACGTATTCCAGCCAGAATCCCCCCTCTCTCTCTCTTTCTGGAGAAACGAGGAGCAGCAGTAGGTCAAGTATTTGAGTCTTCTGCTGCTCAACACAACCTGGGGAGGTTTATCCTCAAACACAGACTGGGGGGCAGCCACTCCTTCCCAATGAGAGAAAAAAAAAAAAAGGGGGGACAGGAAGGGAAAGCAGAGGCTCCAGGCTGTCTCCTGTTACTTCAGGAATCCATCTCCAGGGTTATCCTAGCAATTTTCCTAACTTCTTCAACCCCAGAAATACTGTAGCTCCCTTATCTTCTGAATTACAAGGAAAATCGCACTAAACATTTACTGTTGCAGAACTTGCAGGATTCAGTATTCCTGAAAGAGGTTAAATTGTTAATAATTAGGGTTCCTCAAAAATGCTGCAATTAACAACAGGCATTTGCTACTAAATTAACAAACAACTTCTATTTCCATTATTTTTGGTAATCTGATTGTGTTTAGCATGCTTTGGCATGGATTTTGTGTTTGCAGTCTTAAACATATTAAAATGATTCGCCTTTGCACAGCAAAATTCATATTCAGTATTACAAATGCTGTATGTTTTCAGTATGGGGATTAAGAAAAAACTCTTGAAACAATTTCACTGAGAGTATTTGGGGTGCGTTGCATATGTAATGTCTTTCAACAGAAACATCTGGAAGATTCAGAAGCAGACTGAATATAGAAAATCAGTTTTGCTGAATACACTAGCAAAGCCCAAAAGGTACTTCACAAAAACGTAGTTAGAAAGATCTGTGTAAATCAGTATGACTAACCTAAATTAAACCTATATAAAATAAGCAATACAGGTTTTGATAGTAATTGCCCATAAACAAACAAACAAAAAATAAAAATCAAACATCAGAAAAATTAAGAGGGAAAAAAAACATATTAAAGAACACACACAGAGTAAGTAAGACACAGAGATAAAGGAGGTGGGGAAGGGCCCTAGAATTGTTGCCATGGCTCTCTGATCACTACAAAACCTGAAAGTAAAATGGAAATATTGGAAGAAGTGGAAACGTATCTAAATGGAAGAAACAGTTGTAATGCCAAGCAAGGTTAAGGATTGTATTTATTTATAAACTGGAACGTAAGCCATTTAAGTGCTTGGACAACACATCGGAAAACAAAATAAACCTTTAAAAAAAAAAAAAAAAGAAAAAGGAATTACATGCCCTTTTGAGTCAGATTTGCACCTATGAGATGAGAGTGGCATTAGAAACACATACTTGGTGTCCCACCAAATGTTCCTAAAACATTCTACCAGCACAAACACTGCCATCCCACGTGAACTGCCACTATCAGTTCAGCAAGTCCTAAGAACTGCCACAACAAATTACAGACAGCTATTCAGCACAAGTTTTCCAGTGTGATCTCTACCGTATTCTCCCCTGCCTCACAAGCTATTGGCTTCAGAGTCAACATGAATATCAAGGTGAAAAATAATGCTTTCAACAACACGGCAATTAAACACAAAACAAGTTGGCACTTGTAGAAAGTCTGAAACAAACGGCTTTTCAACACCTCCGGGTTTCAACACTAACACAGGAAAGCTACTATAATAAAATTAACATACCTCAAGTAATAAAACTGAGATTCTTTATATGGTATAGCAAGTTTTATTTCATTGCAGCCTTCTGTTACTTCTGTACCTCTTGCCTTCTTCTTAAGGTCTAAAGAAAGGCCCAATTTACTGACCAGTTCAAACCTTGAATAAAGAGCAGCTCACATACGGGATCCTGGTATGCCCTGAAGGACATATTTCCTAACATACGTTTGTAGATATCGTCTCTGGGAGACAAGGAAAATGACTAGCAGCACACAGGCTGGTTTTTATAAAGTCAGGCATAAAACATAAAGCAGGTCTTCATAAAATGCTGCACATGGTCACAGCACTGTAAGAAGAGTCACTGCTACCCATACACACGTGGTTGAACTTAACAAAAGCCCAAATTACACAGAGGGTTCACGCATCCAACCTTTCTGCTGTGCTGGAATTAAAACATAAAATTAAAAATATTTTATGCTTATTTAAGTTTTACCAACGACCACAAATGTACCCATGTTTCTCATTTAAATAATACAAAAGATGCTACTTTGCTTAGATTAAAAAAAAATGTATTATATAAAAAATACATATAAAACTGCAATTGAGAAAGTTGTCCCTCTGTTTTCCTTCCCATTACAGAATTCACTGGAACAGTATTTAGAAAATTAATGTTCCTCCAATTTTTGCTTGCCGCCTAGCAAAAATCTGATCAGCTTAAAGTTGTGGCAGTTGTGGACTCAGAATCCATCCCTCTGCAGCCCTGCAATACCACTAGAGTATTCTCACCTGGACATTGCCCTGAACTTCTATGGCAATCAATGTCTTTGGCAATGCAAAATAATGCTGTATTTGCAAAAGAAAAGTCCTGCCTAACAGAGTTCCAGAGCTCTGATAAACTGAACCAACAGCCCAGAAGCCAGTCATGCAATTCAGAACTAAAGGATGCTGAGACATTACAAAGCACAACAGTTTAATTTTCTCCATGTGTATCTTTCACTTCAAAATCTATTAAATATGCTTCACTCATACTGGCAGTGAGGCTTGTCAAGAACTGCATTACTGTTCAGCAATTTGACTCACCAGTACAAAAACTAGATAAAATTTGCCTAAGTGCTGCTATTTTTGCAGAGATGGAGCAAGCACGCTGCAATACAAAATTGCCCAGAAACCTCCTACTTAGCAGCAACTTGCCATAACAAAATCCTCCAGAATAGGCATCATAAACACTGCTCTAGAAAAATGACAGAACAGTAGTCTACTAGTAAGGCAGGGACCTGGGAAATCCTACTTCTAGCCTGACACTCAGCTTTTGTAACCCCAACTCGAGGAAAGTTGTTCAGCCTAGAAATTAAAAACTGAGCGCCATTTAACTTCCAGAACCATCATGACTTAACCACCTGAGGAGCAACACACAGAACAAAAATCCCTTGCTTTACCACAATTTCCTTCCAAACATCTGGAATGCACTGGCATGGGTTTCTGTCCTATCTGGATGCAGAATCTACCCTAAACACAGCATACCAGGTCTGCTAGAGTGAATCACGCAGCTTTCCTTTGCTCGTCTGTTACCTCTCTCTAAACAAAAACCTTTAAGCCTTCAGTCCTCTACCACAGATTCATCTAGTGCAGCCCAATTTCAGATTTATCTTCAAGTACTAGTATACTAGCATTATATATCACAACTCAGGCTTCAATATAGAGATTAAGTCAATTCTGTAACCAAACTGCTTTATTCTCACTGCAGTTTAAGAAGATCGTGTAATTTTTCCTGAATCGTTGTGTTCACACCTCTTTTCTACCTTCCATCTGGAAAAGGATTGTAAGTTTTCAGTGATCAGTTTGAACTGGGACAGGATAGTTAAAAAANGAGAAGGTTGAAATGGGAAAAGAAAATTAAAAAAAAAAAAAAAAAAAAGAAAAGAAAAAAGAAAAAGTAGAAGTTGCAGGAACCTTAATGGTTCCCACTTTCTGAAGGATCCACATGCATAACCTATGACATAAAATTGATATCCTGACACAGAAAGAAATATATTCTTCACACCTAGTTAGTATTTTTTCTCTAGAATTTTGTTAAAGTTCTAGACCATGTCTAAAACAAGATTGCTGCTTCCCACGGTGGGAGATGTCCAACAAGTAACTTCAGTAGTGTGGCACAACATGTCAAGTTTGACAGGAAGTGTTCCTGAGACTCAAACAAGTTATTGCAACAAGCAATAGAGCCTTTTGAACTTAATTTCACTAAACAGAAAGATTAGTCTTCCCTTAATCTTTCTCTACAAGAAAAAACAATCACCATGATAAATACATAGACTGAGGAAATGAAGTTACGCTTCTCACAATTTGATGGCTAGGCTTTTTATTTTAATTTACAAAATCTCTTCATTATAGTAATAAGAAATCCTTTATATTTCATATCAAGGGATTTATATTTAAAAGCACTCGTTAAATCACTGGATATACTAGCAATGCAAGGACTAAAACCATCATTACGTTCAGTGTGCAGGTCCACCAAGACCTAACAAGTCATCTGTACATACATTTTCCTGACACCTGCAAAAAGCCAGCCCTTCAATTACACCCTTGCAGTTCATACCCACCATTCAGAACCCATCAAGAATAAGGACCCACTGAAAGACAGCAATCTTCAGGTTTACAGGGACTGGAAGACCCTGAACAAAAATATTTCAAGGTATTCTTCACCTAACCTTTTACCATTCTTCTCAATTGTCAGCTGCAACAGTAGTGATGTTGAGCACTTCTTAAAGTGAGGCAACATAACAACTTAGGTTTAATATTTTGATTGCTTACTGCCCACATTTACAACAGTGCTGTTATCTACACTACTTCCTTATTCAGAAGACCAGAATTCATTATCAACTGTCATAACAGCAGGATGCCCTTTTCCAATCTCACCTTCAGTGGGCATTCACAGCAATAACAATTATATTTTAAATGCTGATGTCCAATGAAAGGCCAGAACAAGCAGAGTTAAAAAAAAAAATAATCAAAAACTGAATCGCATAACACCCTACACAAGCAAACTATCAAGAACGGGATTTATGCTGATTAAAGTCTTGCTGTCACACTGAGTTATAGACACCTAGTGCAACCAATGTTTACAAAACAAGGCGTTCGATACGGTCTCCCACAGCATCCTCATAGGGAAGCTTAGGAAGAGTGGGTTAGACGAATGGACAGTAAGGTGGATAGGAAACTGGTTGAAAGACAGAGCTCAGAGGGTAGTGGTTAGGGGCACAGAGTCTAGTTGGAGATCAGTGACAAGTGGTGCTCCCCAGGGGTCAGTACTGGGCCCAGTCCTCTTCAATATATTCATCAACGACTTGGATGAGGGGATAGAGAGCACCCTCAGCAAGTTTGCTGATGACACAAAGCTGGGAGGGGTGGCTGACACACCGGAAGGCTGTGCCACCACACAGAGATACCTGGACAGGCTGGAGAGTTGGGCAGAGAGAAACCTTATGAAATTCAACAAGGGCAAGTGTAGGGTGCTGCACCTGGGGAGGAATAACCCCATGCACCAGTACAGGTTGGGGGCTGACCTGCTGGAGAGCAGCTCGGTGGAAAGAGACCTGGGAGTCCTGGTGGACAACAGGATGACCATGAGCCAGCAATGTGCCCTTGTGGCCAAGAAGGCCAATGGCATCCTGGGGTGCATCAAGAAGAGTGTGGCCAGCAGGTCGAGGGAGGTCATCCTCCCCCTCTACTCTGCCTTGGTGAGGCCACACCTCGAGTACTGTGTCCAGTTCTGGGCTCCCCAGCTCAAGAAGGACAGGGAACTGCTGGAGAGGGTGCAGCATAGGGCTACCAAGATGATTAGGGGACTGGAACACCTCTCTTATGAGGAAAGGCTGAGGGAATTGGGTCTATTTAGTCTGGAAAAGAGACGGCTGAGGGGTGACCTTACTAATGCTTACAAATACTTAAAGGGTGGGTGTCAGGAGGATGGGGCCAGGCTCTTTTCAGTGGTGCCCAGTGACAGGACAAGAGGTAATGGGTACAAACTTGAGTGTAGGAAGTTCCATCTCAACATGAGGAGGAACTTCTTTACTTTGAGGGTGGCAGAGCACTGGAACAGGCTGCCCAGAGAGGTGGTGGAGTCTCCATCTCTGGAAGCATTCAAAACCCGCCTGGACACGTTCCTGTGCAACCTGCTCTAAGGTGTCCCTGCTCTGGCAGGGGGGTTGGACTAGATGATCTCCAGAGGTCCCTTCCAACCCTATGATTCTGTGATTCTGTGAAAACAGCATTTTGCGATAGCCCAGGGTAATACATCTCCAGATTCCCACAAGCGTTGCAATCATTATGAAAGCAGAGACACAGATTTTAAACGTTTAAACTGCTGAAAGGCGTACCATGAACCATAGCTGTAAGGACGCACTGAATTTCACCACTTGAAAAATCTCACACAGTACTACTTTTTGACATACCAACTTCACCCTTTTATTCTCAAAAGTAGTTTCATTCCTTCTTCTCCATTCCCACATAAAGTCTTAACAGCTTGAAATTCAAGCTTTCGGGGTTTAAAAATTTTATAAAGGCATTAGCACCTTATTTCCAATTTGCCACATTTCAAAAACATGACATCCTTTGTATTTTTAAGCCTGTATAACAAATTCCTTTTCAGTTCTCTTGAGAATCCAGGCATGTTCCCATTCCACTGCATGCCAGCGTGTCTAGCTCTCTCGATGGTCAACAGAAGAAAAATTTTCCTCTCTGGATTGCTAAATATTAGCTTTCAAAATAGCTTATACAACTAGTGTCACAGCACAACTTACTATCCTTTGAATTGTCTACGGCTATGAAAAGAAGTGCTGGGCTCTGCACCAAACTGTCGCCCACCCTTGTTGCTACTGTCTAGACTAAAACATGGAATGTTTCTTCTCCTTTCACTCCACTGACCCACAGTACCCGCTTTACTAACCCCTGTAGTCAGAAGCTCTGATTCACTAGGACTAAGGTTCCACGACCAGGGAGATCTTATTCCTGTTAACACTTGCGAGATTACATAGCTGATCTCTCTAAGGGAACCATGCATGTGTTCTGTGTAGACTAAAATGGACATAAATTGTCAAGGTAAGCGTTCAAGATGTTCTGACCAACTTCTGCTGGACTGCCTGTCCCCTTGCTCAGGCAGATTAACTGTCCTTTCCTGTCTTTAACTGGCTTACCAGCAGCTAATTACTGAAGAGTAAAATGATCTCCTATGACTCAATGTGCACCTTTTAGCATGAAACACCTCCATCTACTGAACCCCGAACTTTACAGGTTAACCTTTTTCTTTTTTTTTCTTTTTAAATGTAATCTATAATCGCAATACATTTGAAACTAATCTATGTGAATTCTAACAAGACAAACATCATTCACTAATTTTTTATTGGTTTGGGGGTAAGCAAATTCCAAAATTTTTGAAAAAAATTTTTTTTTTTAAATACAAAAGAGCAAAAACGGAGAACTTGATTTTTTTGTGGTATTCAAGCTAAAATACAGAATCAGAGCATGCAAATTCACGCTGGGTTAATCTGCATCCTAAGAAGCCAAACAAGTCTGTAGCGTATGCTCGTTATTTAGCTCACTATGTGCCTATTATTTAGTTCTTACACTAAAAGACAATATACACACGCTCCTGTTTCGACTGATTCTGACTCCTAACACCAGCAAAAGCGTATAACTCCTACACACTGCACTGCAACCAGTACTATCCAGCCAGAGTTCATTCTTAGTATTAAAACATTTTTTAAACATAATCAAAAATCATTCACAGTATAACAGGCATTTTAAAATCCCCCTGTATCATTTCTAGACGAAACACTAACAACTTCCTGTATAAAAACCAGAACGTAAAAAGAGCATAGACAGACTGTCTGGCAGTTTTGTTGAACCTGTAAATAGTCAGCGATAAACTCCCTCTGAAACTATAAAACTCTACTGAGGAAAGTAACAGAAAGCAGAACCTTCTAATAATGTGAAACCAAAAAGAATGGTAATGTTTAGTTTGGGTCTCAGCTAATACAGTGATAACAAATGGTGGGAAGGAAAGCCCTAGGTAACCTGATAGCATCAGGTATCAGATGACAAACAGCTTACACGTGTAACTCTTTCAGGCATTTAACCAGATTCTTACACCCGGCTCTTCCACAAAGCTCAATATTTCTAAAAGTCAGGCGGACACTAAAGTTTCTAAGATTCATGACCTTTGTTCTCTACCCTCTCTAAACCAATTTTGATTCCCTAACAGACTGTATTTCAGCACAGAATACAGTATGATGTTATTTGTTAGAAAAACATACTCAAAATATATCACACATTTCATTGGCAACGTATAATATAGAAACTTCTGCACTAGAGATCAAAGGTCCAGCTAACACAGCAACCAGAAGTGATGTCCAAGAAAAAGGAAAAAACAAAGTAGTACTATGGAGTTATCCTTCCCTGAATACCCTCTCAGCTTCTGCAAAGGCTGGCTGTAACCCTTAGCAGCTGTTGTCATCCTCCTTCCCCCCTTTTATCCCCCCCAAAAAAAACCAAAAAACCAATCAAAACAAAAGATTTATTCCATTTTACTGAATTCCCTTGTATCAGATAAGTTTACTTGAGGCAAAACCGATGTTCTAGATTTTTAGGGCAGCCTTTATGCTCACGCAGGCACGATCATGCTGAAAATACGAGACCAATGAAATACATAACTGGAAAACACTGACCACTGAATTCCAATCCTCTGCAATTGCAGGCATCATTATCCTATTTCTGTTTATAAACTCCACCTTAAAACCACAGAGTTTGCTGCCATTCCTCAGTACAGACCAGGAAGGGCAGCTCTAGTGTGTTTTTGGTAGGCTGGGTTGCTAAGGAAAGACACTGAAGCACTCCCAGTTAAACCGAGTTTCTAAACTTAAGTTTGCTACATCATATGTTTGAGTTACAAGGTGGAACCAAAACCCAGACTGCCTCCCAACTAAATTAACTATTATCCTCATCCTTAAATATCAGTCTTACTATTTTGACTCTATGTGTTAGTAACAAAAGATACTTCAGAGGAAAAAATCTTCATTAAATGACAGAAGATAATGTTCAACACAAATAAAAATCCCCACCCAGTAATATCACTTGTTTTTGAAGTAGAAAGGGTATTTTCATTATATATTGAAAAGGTTTGGCAAGCATGTTTTCAATCTGTGCCCAGAGCTTGCAATTCCTGTATACATCCAATTCGTGGATCTGCTTCAATGGCCTGTCTTTCAGCTGGAATATCTGTCCCATGACTGAGCTTAGCAGCTCTTGTCCAAGAAGCTATTTTAGAAAAAGCAGAGTAAGTATACTTAAATCAAACCTGCAGAAGGAAAGGATACTACTGAAACCGCATCCCCTGAGGAAAACATGTCGACTTATGCTACTGTATTGACACATACAGCATCTGTGCAGTACAACATCCAGCAAGTTGCAAATCTCCTTCAAGACTTTCTGTCAGCCGCACACTCACCAACAGAAAAATACTGTGGGAAGGTCAGAAGCAGTAGCCTTTCATATATACATGCAAAGTTTGTTGTTTTGTTTTGTTTTTTTTTAATACTGAAATTAGAAAAGCGCGTAAAATCCTGCTCCAAGTAGAGTCAGCCGCCAAACTCCTGTAAATTGAGTAGGCTCAGAGGAAGAATCCTTCAGCAGGTGGAGGTAACATACACAATTTTACCCTGGAATGTGGATACAGTGCTTAAGACAAATACAACCTTAAAAATAGATTGACGGCCCAGCACTGAGACTTAAAATTGACACCGATTAATTCAATTCTCATTAAAAATAGTAAAAAATTGAAATAAACAGAATTTCACACTTACAGAAGTTGCTGTTCTAGACTACACACAGAAAGAGGAGGAGGACAAAGTGTGCTTGGAGTGTTTCTCTATAACTGTACAATAATTTTCATCAGAAAGTGAGTTCAATATCAAAATACATCCTTCACAGCACTACAATATTTATCATCATCCACAAACAGATGAAGACTGGCTGGCAGGCACCTCTGAGTTTGCAACATAACGAAGTCCACACTTAGCAAAAAGGAAGATTAAGCCCCTCAAGCAGAATTGAAGCAAATGAGTAAATGAGTACCAAAGGGCACTCAGTACCTTTTCTCCAACACACAAATACATGTTGCAATATTTTAGTTAAAACACGCCTAGATATTTGACAGTCCTGTTTATCCTTTGACTTGTGTACACAGCAACATTTGTTCAGTTCCTTGTCCTTCCACGCAAGTCTTTACAAATTAACAAAGCCAAGGGATAAATAAAAATACTGCTGTAAGTAGGAAATCTGGAGTTTAAAACCAACATTTGACTTTTGTTTGTTTGTTTGTTAAATTAGTAACCAGGTTCTGAGAAGATGACGTCTTTTAAGAGATCAGTAGTAAATATAAAAATACAAATGACTAAATAGGAACAAAAAGCCCGGCTGTCAGTTTGCAATGCTCCACTTCACCCTATCAAGACTCCTGCAGTCCCTGGTTCCAGGAAACATCCCCTGAGATTCCAGCTTCCTACAGACACAGACACTTTCTCTCATGTTATGACTGCAAACCATCACTGATACCTTCTTTCAAAACGGTTGTCTTACAATGCTCTGCAACAAAACATTCTCCAGCCTCTGTTAAAGAGTTTTTCCATTCTAAAAAACAGGGAAAGAAAGTGATCATAAACTCTGAAAACCACAAATCCTCTTTCTAAGCTAGGCTATTTTTAAAACAATACTGGAAACTAAAGAATCTGCCTTCCCCTGATGTTTGGGAAGTTTAGTGTCTGGCAATTTCAATGTTTGGCAATGTATGTCTTAAATGATACTCCATTAATTTTTCTGCTTTTTGTGTAAACTCTCTAAACATAAGTAAATAAAATAAGTGAAGAGTTCCTATATTTTTTGAAAGAATATACTGTATTTTTTACATAAGCAGTTACAAAACCAGCCCTTCAGCGGACAGGAAACTGTAGAAAACCCACCATCTTAAGTATGTATGAAAGATTTTCAATAATACCATCAATTTACTTCCAGGTAGCATGCCCAATCAAGTGTGCATAGTTGCTGACCTGAACCACAAAAACTTGTTTCTATGCACACAACCATTGCTTATGCTCAGCAAGTGCGTGCATGAAGGCAGTTACTGCTCCTCAAACAAATAATGGGTAGCAAGCAGCTCAGTGATTAAGATTCAGTATTTTCTTGAACACAGAGGAGGAACGTTCCAGCATTAGATTGCTGGAATTGCTGAGTGTTTGAAAGCCAGGATGGAGAGGAAGCAAGGGTGAAGAAGAACGATACATTTTTCCTTATATGCAGCACAGAGCTGCTACCTCCTCTTTCATATTACTGATTGTCATCAATGTTGATGATAACCAAAGCATTCAGGGATCTCCTGAATATTCTTTACCCCAAACTCAACTGTTACAAACCATCCACATTCTTCCACTTCCCAATTTAGCAGTAAAAATATCCATCATAAATCAATACTACTATAATTAATGACAGCAGTAGTAAGTCACTTTATAAACATATTGCCTACAATTGAATCATAACATTAAGCACAGAATAGGCTCTTTAAAGAATGAGTTGTTTATACCTGATACTTAAGCTCACCATTTCTCCATCTTAAGCCACACCTACTGTCCCACTTCGGATATTTGCACAGTGTATACCTGGAACAGACATGATCCTACTAGATCATGGTTGCAGTTTCCAACAACAGGAAGACTCTTTTTACATCTCATCAATGCTTTTTACCTATATAAGGCTTCACAGCAATTTCAAATGTTTCCATTTTAAAGATTCAAATATTGGTGAACAGTGGGCAATTGCAATTACTGAATTATTCTCCGATTTTCAAAATTTTATCTTTTAGATGTCCAAGAATAATCTAGTCACTCTACACCTGCTGTATCATTAATAGAGAGAAATAAGGGCCTCTGGAGAAGCGTCTGACACCTTGAAACATTTCTCCTGTGATCAGGTAGTCTTCTGGAGATGCCTGTATTGCTTATAAAGAAAATCTCAAGTGAATTCGGACTTTTATGTCTGAATTTAGGTTGAGCAAATTCTAGCTCTAAGTGGAAACCAAACGTCTTGTGCCTAGAAAGAAACTGAATATTAATTCTATGAGTGGAAAGAAATTTCTGTCAAATAAGGACAACTGCCTGAACTGCAAATCATTAACCACCTAGTTGATCAGCTCCCTAACATCTGGCTTCAAGAAATCTTGTCCATGGCAATGCCAGAGTAACTATGCCACTTTATTTGATTGCTCCTAAGCAGAACCTTCCTTAGCCTGCACTTCTCTTGAAGAAGTAGTTAATGTTTGTGCATATGCAGGGAGTAGAATATGTAGTCAAGTCACTATTAGCTCCTAAACTCCCAGCAGATTTTACAACAGATGCTGCTGCACAGTGCTAATAATTTATTTTAGAAATTCTACAACAGAGTATTTACTACATGTATTAATTAAAATCTAACAGCTGTGGCCCACATCATTCCTTGCTAAATTTAGGCCTGTAAAAAGTAGCAGTGAAGTTGTGACCTCATTGCTCTAGGTTCTTATACAGAGAAAAGGGACCTCCTGCAAAAAACTCAGCTCATCCCTTCCCACTAACTAAAGACAGATGGCACAAAGAGACATCTCTGAAAAGAGGTGCCAAAGTTCAGTAGGATGGATCTACATTTCAGTTTGCTACAGCAAACTTCATAGAGTGCGCTAATTGGCAATAGATTTTTAATTTTTTTTTTATGGCTTTTACTGTTGATTGTGTTGTTTTAGGCCTGAATCCCAGACCAGTACAACTAACAGGTATTTTCAGCAGTCTAAGATCTGTACGCAGCTCTTAATCACATGTAATAGCTTTCTTGCAAAAGACATCACTTGAGTTTAGAAGAATGCAGTGATGACAGTTAAAATGAAATCAAACCCCCCCAAGTAAAACGCCACAGTTATTTTCAGAGATCTGTATAAATAGCAGTTAATTTGCAACTGTATCATTCCAGATGAAAAAAAGTATTTTCAGGAATTTGATAAAGGCTTTTCCATGTACAACTAGCTTCTGAGGAAAAAAGCAAGGATTTTATTTCTTTTCAGTATCAAAGGGATGCTGAAATCTAGTCCACCATTCTCACTGCCATATATGATTTGCTGCATGTGATACAGTCCTGACTCTGATCAATGTACTTGAAAAATTGTTAGGATATCAAGTAGTCAGCAAGCTTAACATTCATCTATGACACTTTTTAAAAAAAGCTAAATGAATTGAAGACTTTTGTTTTAACTAAATAGGTGAAGATCTATTTGCCTATGGAAATGTCTGCAATTAAAAGTAACTTGTAAACCACATTGGAAAAATTTAAAACCGTCTTTGGGATATGTATTTCAGTGCCTCATTCTCAGTGCTTTCTTTTATCCTCAGGAGCTCATATAGTCACTTTCTGCTAAAATAGTGACATCTCAAATCCCACATCATTGACTAATCTGAGCTGCTCCAAATCAGAGGGTTTTTCCATTTCATTTACTCAGTGAGAGATCGCAATGTAACAGCTTTACTTATACATTGCGTTCTTCACTAAAGTATGACAGACAGGAATGTTATTTCCATGTGCCTGGCAATGCAAACCATCACAGCAGCAGCAAGCAGAGCTGGAGTTCATCACTTTGATTGTTGGAAGAAGAAACCAGAACAAATGAAGACACACAAAAGGACCAGGGTGGACAAAAAGAAAAAATGTTTCCCCAAGCACTGCAAGTCTCAAGTAAGAAAGCAAATGACCTGTAAATTCTCATAGGTTACGCCTAAGCTAGAAGCTTAGGTGTTACATGGGAATCAAGAATCGTAACTTTACAGTAGAGGAAATTCCAAAGTGATCTGTCAGAGCTTAAAGCCCATTAATTTTAGGAACACTGATGAACTAATCTTCTCTCTCTGGCAAATGGACATATTTCTATTGCTTTTCAATAGATTGAAGCTTAAATAATATTCTAGGGTTTTTTCAGCTGGCACTCTGAGGACACAGAAGCGAATCAATGTTATTACAGTCAAGGATAAATGCTTTAAAGCAACTGTAAGTAAAAACTACAATCACTTCCAACCCTCTAGCAGTTTCCCTTCAAGCACAAATGCCTCCACTTCTTACTATAAAAAAAGTTTTATGAAATATCTGCCAAATATTCTACATTCCAAATACCAAACTCACTTGAAGTGAAGATAAATGTTAGGATATCTTCAGCCAGAACCAACACAGACTGTCCCCCCAGCATCCCATAGAGTTTTCTTATTACCCATTTCCCAGGTAATGTTCGAACATCTTAAAAAATAGTCAGTTAGGCCTTAATGGTCCTGCCTACACTTATCCCCAAATAAGAACTGCCAACTACAATTGCCTACCACTCCTGTGTAATATCCAGAACAACACTGTGCTGACCCTCTCCCCAAACCCAACAGAGGTTTAAGCACCAGGAAAAAAAAAAAAAAAAGAAGAGGAGGAAAAATATACCTACTTTTAGGTATATACGCTTGTACTTCCACTGACAGCTTTGTCAGAAGAATGGTGTTACTAGTACAGCAGACTTTCTTCCTAGCTGTGCCAGAAAACCAAAAAATTCAGTATAAAGTAAGCAGGTACACCAGTAACAACATGTGGGCGTTGGAACAAATCACTTAACCCTAAATTACTGTTTTAAGAAAACACTTTTGTAGCTCTGCATCTCTCATATAGCAAAATTAAAGTTTGTATTCTCATATGAGAAACTGATTTGTAGAAAAAGCGATTTCCAAATCAAACCTACCTTCAGGCTGCCACTATGGCTCTCTGTGTAATGGGATTAATCTAATGACCTAAAAAGTTTTAAAAAGCCCCAAACTTCATTGGGGTTTTTTTTTGGTAAATCAAAGTAACAAAGTGAACAGATTGGTAACACTTTCGTTATTCGCTTTAGAGAACTCAAGAAGGATAGGATACACATGGGAAGGAAACTTCAGACTATAATTGCAAAACTTTCAAAGCACAAAGGAACCGAAAAAAACCCAATTGCTGGCAAATATGTTTTCTGTTACCATACATCTACATTAAGACCTGAAAACAACACAAGCACTTATTATACACAACTGTTTAAAAAGCTTTATACATAGCCAAATTTAGTAGAAAATTAACTCTCATTATAAAGACTTAAATGAACAAGATAGAAATAAGAAAACTGATTTTTATCAAAAGAACATGGACAGTTTAGGCACATTCACATCAACACAGTACTCACACCTAACACACCCTAAAAAGAAAAAAAAAAAACAACAGCACCAACCACTTTCAAAAGCCAAAATATTTTCCCTAAAGTATAAACCAAAATAAAGACTACCATGAACAAATAGAGAACGAGAAATTACTACAATTTAAACTAATGTATCAATCACTATTGAATATTCTTATAACACATACAAGTCAAATGACTGAACACTGGGTTTTTTTGTTCCCCCCATGAAACACTCTCTTATCATTTCCTGGCTGCTATTCGACACTTAACTGGCAGAGGGTGGGTGGATGGAAAAGCATTCTTTTTCTAGTTCAAGTATTTTAGGAGAAAGTCATTGGGTAAGGAATACAGCATTTCAAAATATGAATTTCGTCTGCACCATAAAATTGATTACTAGACTAAGACAACTTCCTAGCCACACATACAAGAGAATTTAGCATTGTAGTTCAACAATTAACAAGATGAATCAACAGACTGGGGGAGGAGGGAAGAGACTTGCCTCAACACAAATTACAATTTTTCAGAATTCTGGACCAGCAAGCTTACTGTACTAGGAAATATTGACAAATTAAGAAAAGACATTTCCTTATCATACATTCATTACATTAACAGTCTGCTTGAAACATGCAGACAGATACAACTTGCTTAATAATGCTTAAATATAAAGCAAACTATGAGCTTCCTGAGCTGATAAGTTCCATTTTAATTCGCCCACACGGTATTTTCCTCCCCACAACCCTTTTTTTTTTTTTTTTTAGTATGCTATTTTAAAAATGAACACTCACAAACTTTAAGAGCAGAAGTGTGGATCATAACACTGCCCAACTAATTCAAATCATAACAATTAAGGTTTTACAGCTACCCTCATGCTTCAACATATCTTGTGGTTACTTTTAAAAATTAAATAGGAAAACACAGCATTTTTAGAGATTCATCCTCTTTCTTCCCACCTTCCTTTTAAGGTAGGCAGTGATGGAATACAAGACAAGGGACTGTCAGTATACTTAATTTTGCATTCCGTGTTACATCTTTCAAAATCTTCCTGAAGGAAGCTATTTCAGTCAGTTTGGATAATTCATATGAGCCAGTATCTAACCGAAGGAATGCAAACAAAGGTTATGAAAAAAACCGTGCTAGAGTCTGTACTCAATTAAAGTCTTCATTAAAACAGATGCAAAAAGGCATGCCATTTACATCGCAAATATAAATCTCTTAGGTGAAAGTGCTTGCAATTGAACTAATGTAAACTTGACCCATGCTGCTATATGATAAGGACAGCCAAATGACAATGTAATGCTTGTCTGTCATATGACAGTTATTTTCAGCCAAGTAAAACTAGTTTCGTATTTCTAGTAACAACTTCATGGTACTTCATTCTAGACTGTTTCAGGTGAAAACCGTTAGCCTATTTCAAATTTTCAACTCCTGAGGAGAATTTTGTAGTCATCTCAGGGTGTAGCAGACAAAACTTTGTGCAGTGACTCATTATATGGCAACGTTCATCTTCCAAAGGTTATTTATATAACAGGAGTTCCATTTGAAAAATTGTATGTTTTAGCAATTTGCTGCACATAATTTTAATACTAGCTATTTAGCTGACAGGCTTCTGAATGACTTAAAAAGTCTCACTACTTCTCACAAGACACCTCTTCAAAGATAGCCATCAATTTTTTTTTTCCTAGTATACTTAATAGCTAAGCAAATACCGGTATTTTATGCAGAAAAAGTTTCTTACCATACGCAAGCCACAAATGGAGACTGAAAGCTAAATTAAATGACAGCTTAAAACAAATCCAGAAACAATAGAATAATTCAGGTTGAAAGGGACCTCTGGACCACGCACTAAAAACAGAGCCAACTTTTAAGTTGGATCAAAGTACTTGAGAGTGTGTGATGATTAAGTACGTTAACAGGTCCATTGAAAATTTATAAAAGAACTTGGAAATGCAACTTGGCATTATAAACTGTTCAATTTCAAACTTTGCTTCCCGACAAAGACACCTCAGCAGTGTTATTTGCCACTTCTTTCTAAGAAGGTCCTCTTCATGAAGGCTATTGTTCCATTTCACTTTAAACCTGACCACAGGGTTCCATAACCTCTTTTTTGTAGGCACTAGCACTTGTGTGGCTGCACAGTAAACTGACTTAAGGAACTGATCCAGCTGAACCTGGCAAAAAGCTTAGAATCAGGCAGCCAAGTAAATTCTAATGCTGGCACAAAAGGCAGTGGGAAAATGCAACTGGATGCAGAAAACCCTTTTTGTCAGGAGTGCACATTTACTTTGTTTTGAAACTGCAGAATCATTCTCTTTAACTATTAAACTCCCTGATTCTCTCTGCAATAAGCATATTCGAATGCAGTGAAAAGCCTACCAAGCCTACAAATAAAATTTAGGGATGCTGTTTATACGTATTCTCACGAATAAGGAACTGATAGTAGGAAGACGCTTTAAAATTCTCACTGCTCCACTGACCTGTGACAATATCACAAGAAGCACATAGAGAGAACAAACAAAACAAAAGGCTGCACCATTTAAATGGCAAAGAAAGTAAGAACTCCACCAGTCTAACAAAGACTGGTACAGGAAACTTGGTAGAAGTTATTGGGGACCGGGACAAAATGACTCTGCAAGAAGGCTGAGGAGCACCTCTCTTCCTCCCCCTCTCAGGCACTGTATCAGTGGGATTCAAGAGGACATAGGACACCACTCCTCACCTAAACCCTGACATAAAGACAAAGACTCAAGAGAAATACAGGACTATGTTAAGGAACACAGCATCAAAACAAAGTATCTTGAGAAGCTGAGGTAAATGGAATGGACTTAGCAAGGCCAGCATACTTGCTGAACACATGCCCCCTAAGTCAGGATTCTTGAACTTCACTTTTGTAATGACGCTTCCTTATAAAACAAGTTTAATCTGGACTAATTCTAGTCAATGGAAAAGAAACCTACTACTGCTGTCAGTTACTCCATTACCTGATGTGGCAAGTTTGTACAACCTCACTTTCCAGGCCTTACAATGTTCCATTTTGTGATTTATTATTTCACTGCTAGGAAACACATGTGTGAAATCAAAACACAGAGAAGGTGACAAGTGCCAGAAAATAAACAAATTTAAGTTGGCTCTTTATTTTCAAAAATTACATGCACACCTTAGATTACACTAACATCTTTCCCTACTTGTCCCAACAGAACTAGCCTCATCCAGTGAGAAGCCAAGGCTTCCTCAAAAAAAGGTATTAACTGCTGTCCAGATCCTCTCTTGCTGCAGAATGAGAAAAGCATTTAATACATGGTAGATGGGACTGAAGAAGGGTCCTGGGTCAGTTCATGCCATCTTGGACAACTACAAACTCTGTCAAACATATAAAGCTGGAAACTGCCATTTCACACATGGTCACTTTTACCAAATTCTCGATCTGATTCTTCACTCATATTCCCCATCCAACTTTTTCTTTCCAAACTTTACAGAACTCTTTCCTCATTCGACTGAAACAGAACTTACCCACAAATATCAAAGTGTCATATGATCCATAAGTTATACAAATGATAAAATGCCAGACCTCCCTAAATAGTTGTTTCATAATTTACTTAATTCAAACAGTTGTTTAAAATAAAAACACACTCCCCTCTTCTTACCAAAATACTGTTTTCCCATTGTTCTTATTCACATTCAATACAATGTTGAATAATCCAGCTCTGTATATCCTTTATTTTCATTAAGCGTTTACAAACGCCACCCAAAGATAAGGATTTAATTTTCTTCTTTGAAGCGTTGCAGTA
Organism: Dromas ardeola; assembly: GCA_013398915.1. Taxonomy (NCBI): domain Eukaryota; kingdom Metazoa; phylum Chordata; class Aves; order Charadriiformes; family Dromadidae; genus Dromas; species Dromas ardeola. Next base: position 7,757 of record VYZM01010615.1, on the reverse strand, counting down.
TTTCCCCTGAACACGCAAAAGCAGCTCTACATATACTGCATCTGAAATTCTGCTGGCCTCTCAAGCTTGGTACATAAAACTTCGAAGCTGTCCCCTGCTAGGCTACAGAAAAGCTCCAAAGCTGCTGGTGGGGTGTCCGTTCTAAACTTCCTTAGGGAAGGGTAGTATCAGATTTAGTTTATATTATCCAACAACAAGGAACAACAAAGAGAAAGATGAGACTTCACAGGTCAAAAAAACCCACTGTATCTAAACGGCCAGTGTCTCATACAAAATCTCTTATTTCTGTAATCCTTCCAGAAGAACCATACTCTTTTATTGATTCCCTTGTATCTACATGTTGAAACATACCAAATCAATGGTATCAGTTCATTTATAATCACGAACTGCTGCTTTCAGAATCTGATATACTACTATAAGGCTCAGACAAACTGGTTTCAGACACTACAGAGGCTATTTAAAAATTAGCACTCTTAAAACTTCACATTTTAAAATAAGTTTTAAAAATAGCTTCCGCAAACCGACACCTCAGATTCAGCACAGGCATATGGTCAGCACAAAATTGTTGCAAAGCTCAAAAGAAGTTACACTAAAGGCAATTTCAGCAGCTGAAGAGCCTTTTCAGTGCTATAATTAGCAATGATTTGATAAACAGGAGATAAACTGCAATATAAATCATATTATTTAAGTCAAAGACTTTTACGAGAAACAAAATGCTGCCTCTTCTTTCATTTTAAAAAACAAGAACAGGACACCAAAGAATTGTTTTGAATACTTAAAATTTCTAGAACAGGCTTTCACTACTAAAAACTACAATGAAAATGTTTTGACAATAACCCTGATTCATCTTCCTATTTCCCAGCAGGCTCTCATGTGCAATAAATAAATAAAATTTTAAAAAAATCTTAGAATGCATATCCAACCACACTCTGTGATGTGCCAACAATCTCAAAAAGCAGTAGTAAATTAAAATAAGAAGAATCTTGCAGAAGAGGCAGAAAAGGTCAACCGCTACTCTAGATTTTTTTTTTCCTTCCATAAAACCTCAGTCTTTACTGACAAGATCTTTAGGACTCCCACATTTTCAAACACGGCTAAAGCTGGGCCAGCCTTTATATGCAAAACTATTTAGGCATGGAAACAACACCAGCAGACTAAATTGAAATTTAAAAAAACCCACACCACAACTAAAAAGACTAGTACACATCTTAGCTATTCAGAGAAAGAGCACATTTAAAGAACACATTAGCAGTAGTCCCAAAAGTCAGTAATAACTGTTATGTAATATCAATCTGTTCTACGAAAAAATAATGTATTATATATACATATTTAGAAGGCCTGTGGCACATAAAAACCGTTCAAGAAGCACACTAATACTGTCAAGTTAATATTTTTCTTTAGTAGTTTGATTATCACGTTCATAAACGTCAGTTCATCACATGGCTTTCTACCATAAATATTCTGGAAAAGGATCTTTACATATGAATCACATAGTGACGCTTACCACATTACTACGTGAGAGAATGTGTTATGTGACAGACATCACCTCAGCATAGTTTTAACACATTAAATTTGAAGCCTTTATTTGAGAAACAGGAAGATACGAACAATTGCCCAACATAAATGCCTTTTTTTCCTCTGCTTCTCCATTCCCAAAACCATCATTCACATGTCTCTTAACTATGGGATACTCTTAGAAAGTCACCTGGGTTACCTTCTTGACTACAAGAAGTAATACTGAACCAAAAACCTAACCACAAAAAAAAAAAATCACACAACCCACAACACAGGTATGTATGTATACATGCACTATGAGGCACCTAGAATAGAGACAGTTTTGCAAGAAAATAATCAGGCAGAAGGACATGGACTTCAGTTGTTAAGTACTCACAAGTTATTATTCTATTCTTACTCACACTCCTCCATACTTTCCAGATGCAGGCTGGCAGCCTAGGGTATATGGCCATCTGCAGTACGAACCACACAAACTGATTAGATCCAGCTTGGCATTAAGTAGCCATACATGGAAATAATTTTTCTTCTAAATCACACCTCGGTAAATTCAACCTAACATGCTCAACTGACATTTGGGAAAAGGATCAGAAGATTGTGTCACAATGCTTCACAGTCTTCCTTTTCATAATATGTTGTATAAAAACCCACCTACAATTCCTGCAGCTACAGTAATAACAGCACGAGTCAAAGGTAAAATTAGAAGATGAAGATCTTTTTGTTCTATGGCAATTAAAAACACACATTGTATTGCAGAAGTCCACTTGTTTATCATGTTTACTGAGTACATCTTTAGCCATTAGCAAGGATTCCTTGGAGATTCCTGTCCTGAACTATCAGTCTAAGATCAAGTTAGCAAATTTGATTTTACATCATTAAGAAATCTTCACATCAAATACACGTAAGAGGGTAACCACCTCAACCTTCTCTGCAGATGTCACTCAGCACAGGATATGACCCCGCAGTTAGAGCTACCTAACCATTTTTCTTCCACAAACACTGGGTCTGCCTTCCCAGTATCAGTAAAAACCGAAGTCTTTGTTGCTTCAGCCATGTAATTGGAATATTTGACAAGAATATGTATGCATATCTTATTCTAACACATGAGACTAAATACAAATAATTTCATAGTTATAAATCACAATTTCCTTTTTCAGACACGTGTTCTAAAGTCTGCTTTTACGCAGAATGGTTCCTCATCCCTTCAACACTAGCAGTTTGCTCAACATTCAACACAACATTAAACTAAGAAATATGCAACTGCCGTTAAAGTCATGCTTTACTGAACATCACCATTGCAAAAAACACTCAACAACACGTAGATTGATAATAATTTTATTGATTACTGTAGCTATACATCAGCATCTAGTGAAAAGGGAACATGCTGACGTTACCTCCTCCCTACAGGTGTAGCAGTGGTATAGCAGTTCAATGGTAATTCACATACTCACAGTGTGACAGAATTTCATACAGCTTCCCAAGAAAAAGAAGATCTACCACATTTCTTTACAATAGGACTGTAAATCAGTGTAGTTAAAAAGGTCATGACACCTATTTAGGTTTAGGCAGATTGTTCCTTTTACCTGAAGCAGATGAGGAAACAAAACAACAAAAACAAAACCAGAAAAATGACTCCAAACTAGAACAGAAACTCAAGTGAGTCTGTAGGACCCAAAATGCTACATCCGACTTGTAATTAATGTTTTGATATGGCATTACTTTTACTACAATGATGTACAGTATTTCAGTTTCTGTACAATAGATGGTTAGGGATACAAAGAAAACTGTCTAAACCTGTTTTCACGATCAATTATTTAAAAACGTTAAGATTTGTTCCTATTTTGGTCTCCTGCTGATTGCTGACAGACTGCACACAGATACAGTTCCTGGTACCAGGCCAAATTTACAATTAA
>VYZM01010581.1:12037-29464 GCA_013398915.1 Dromas ardeola | reverse complement strand
TGGCCTTTTGTGTCTTCTCCCTGTGTACGTGAACCACAGCTCTGTAAACTTTCTCCGAAGGCTGACCTTGCTTCCAGAAATGGTACAACTTTTTCCTCCTGAGCTCCATGAGGAATTCCCTGTCCACTCCTCTGGCTTGACTTCTGATACAATGGAAGGAATAAACAATTGGCAGGAATAGCTTACATGTCACTGACCTATGTTGAAGGCAGGGTTATAGCCCAGTGGTGACATTTTAAGCTTCCTTCTAGCCTTGTTATGTAATTTCGAGTTTAAGGAAAAAGTGGGGTTAAAATTGCGTCTTTCATATAACAGCTAAAATTTTCATTACCGGTACTTAAGAGAAATTAAAAGTTGATTATGACTTCTGCATGTGCTGTTCTGTTTGACAGAAAATGATAAAGATGCTTTTCATACTCCAGTTAATGAAGTTAAAAGTAAAGCAACTGCAAAATCGAAATCCATGAGAAACAAAGTTGGCAAAGGTATGCACTTGCTTTTTCTGGCCATGATACTAGTTGTTTTTAATAAAAGAATTTCATACTAACGTTCTGTGAACATACAAATATAAAAAACATTCAGTCTTCATGCTCTGTAGTTTTTAAAATTTTATTTGTTAAAAGATTAAAATAGTCTATTTTGTGGAAATTTTGGGGCTATTAGCCTCTCCCAACAACACAGATTTAAAAAAGAAAAAAAAAGTCCCAACTACAGGATTTCAAGATAATTTGGCCACAGTCATTTACAGTAACATACAGGTGTTTATGGGAGAAGTGGTACATTGCACGTTTTTTGTTGTTGGTTTTGTTTTGTCACCACATTCTGTCTGTGGTGACTGCATATTTATATGTTTCAATGCAACATCAAACACTGAAGAAAGATACAAAACTAGTTTAAGAAAAGAAATGGTATCATGATGTGAAAAGAGACTTTTGCTTATACTTAGGACCACGGAAGGCAGCAGCAGAAGTGAGGTCTGTGAGCAAAAGAAAAACTGGCACAACTGTAAAATACGGTACTGAAAGGTAAATCCTTTTCTCTCCACTATCAAAATCACGCTGTCTGGTCTAGCAAGGAAATTTAATTCAAATGTTTTTCCTTCCCAAAACCCGCAGCTTTAATATTCTGTATTGCTAATACACAGATAGACATTTAAGGAAAAAAAAATTATTTGAATTGGTACTTCTGAAACAATAGCAGGTTTGACAGCTTCACATTTTATCACTGCCTAAGAGCCTGTAATTCTTTTTTTTTTAACATACCTTTTGTGCGTAGAGTTAACGTACATTCTAGCTGACAAAAGTTAGGTTTTTGGCTTAATTATTACTCTTCTTCCAGTCACTTTTTCTGCCTCTTTAATAACTGTTCTGGGTAGGAATCAAGCTTTTTATTTTTTATTTAAATTCTTTTTTCCCCTCCACATTTTTGTTGCTTGTTTTTCAACATGTAATTGATAAGCTTCTAGAAATGACTGATAAGTGAATATATGCAATGCATTCTTTCCCTTATGATCTTGTAGGATATAAGCATTAAAATCACATTATCTTTGTAATTTTCAGCTATGCTCACTCTTTCTCAAGCAAGTAATCCACGGACTTCAGGGTGACCAGGGTCAATCATTCCAGTTTGCCTATTGGGTGTGTTTCCTTTGAAACCACCTAATCTTATGGGGGTTTTGCTTATTTTGCAACTGCTAACGCTTACTGATACTGCTATATCACTTGGAAAAATTCTTCTCAAAAAATAAGTTTATAATTATTAAGTACTTTTGCTTTTTAAGACTATGTTTCCAGTTTGTTAATATAAACACTCTTCAGTTTGCCTAGTCTTTTTGGCCTTACTTTAAATTTTTTACGTTTCAGTGGTGATGAAATTCCAGAATCAGTCCCAATGTCAAGTTCAAGGCCTTCAAGACGAGCGAAAACAGCGGCACTTACAAGACTGAATCTTTCGGGACTTTTGAACAGGGAAGCAGATCAATGAAGACAAAAGGAGAGAAAGCGTCCTTTGCTAGTGCTGGTAGTTAACATTAGACTTGAAAAATAAGATTTGTTTTGTTGTTACTGATATTTAACTCTTTTTATATTACGATCATTTATAATTCTAGATTTTTTTTAAGGAACTTTTACTTTTTTTTAAATAGATGCTTTTGATGATTTTACCGATATGAAGTCCATCATTCATGTAATAAATCATTCATGTAATTAAAATATCACCTGAACAACACTTGTTGTTGGTAGGTACTTAATAGTTAAAGCTGTTTCGTTGCTTAACGTTATTTGGACAGAATGTTTGACCTGTAGTGCTTGCTTGTGATGGCAGCGATTCTGAATGTGCCTACCTTTAATGCACCTACTTTCTTCATTTATTAGCCTGTGCATCTGCCGACCGGGTTTTATTGCTCACGTTAACATATAATAGAATTCACAATTAAGACTTACTCTGCTTCCTGCAGGTATGTATCCACTTTATTTTAACTAATGTCAAAATGGTAAAACTGAGTCACTGATTTACAAACCTAAGCCCGAAAGTCTGCTACTGGTCTTGACGCTATTATATAAAATCAGTAACATGCTTTTAGAAAAAGCATAAAAATATTTGTGGTACAAAATAAGATCCAATAAGGAAAGGAATACTTCAGTACAGAAAGGGCAAAAGATGAAATACTTTTTAAGGTTTGTGTGTACTGTCTTTTTAAGGTGGCATATAATGTGATTTCTTTGTAGCTTTGAAGTTCACAACCCTTTTTTTAACGACAGAGCTAGGAATAGTCATGAGTTTTACAAATAAAAGATTAACTTAAACTGCACGCAGTAGTTGGTGGCTGAGCAGATTCACGCTGGAAATGCCAGGTTTTTGGTTTGGAAACACTCCGTCAATCGTGTCTGTCTCTGTTACAATACAGGTAATTTCCAAGGCAGTCGGAGAAAACTTGTGTCGATGGCTTGACATGCGCATCTCAACTACTGATGCCAAACGTAGCTTTCTAAGGAACTTGCGTTTAAAATAGGTAAAGGTACTGTAAATGATCTTTGGTAATTCTCAGAAATGGCTTAGGGCCACAAGTGAAAAGTAGCCCTCCCAAAGTGTAATGCCCAAACTATTATACTGTTTTCAAGCTTGCATATAGAAAACAGACAGGATTGTGTTGCTTTTCCTCCCTTTCAGTTTTTGTTGGAAACTTGTCAACCCACAAAATGCCATGACACACTTTTCTGCTGATATTTGCTATTCAGAAGCTTATGTAACTGTGGTGAATTATTTTTATTCATCATTTTAAGCAGAATTTTGAAGCCCTGAGCTCCCTCTCTTGATAATTCTTTTCTTCAGATCACCAACTTGTGTTCTAGTGTGAGTTTGCGTACATGCAACCACTTGAGATCAGAGACACCGTCTATTCCCTTGAATGCGGCCTGAACGTAGTTCAAAAGGGTGAAGTACGTATTTCAGTTTTTCTGAGTTGATTGTCAATCAGAGTGTCCCTTGTGCTTTAGTTTGGTTTGTTGTTTTTATTATTTCAGTTACAGGTTCTCCCTCACCCTCACTCTCATTAATAGTTTGCTTTTCTGCCACTAATACACTTTCAACAACTGCTGCTAGTCCAGTCTTATTTTTAGTTAAAATGAGTTTCTAGGAAAAGCAGGAGCAATAAAAATTTATAAAGATTTCTCTGGGAATGCCTTCCTGAAAAAACTGAAGACCTTCAGTTTTGCCTTCTTGCTGGTCTGTCATGCCTTGCCACACACGCAGGTTCTGTCTCTGGCATCTCTTCAGGAATGCTGTACTGAAAAGATCAGGTTTCTGAAGTCACCTCTCGATCAGTGGATGTCTCTGCTGTGGATGTGGCTTCACTGGTGTGTATTAATCAAAGACACACAGACAAATTGGAGTGAGTTCGGTGGATGGAGGCCCCCAAGCTGGTCAGGGGGTTGGAGTGCTTGCCCTATGGGGAGAGGCTGAGGGAGCTGGGCTTGTTCAGCCTGCGCGTGCTGGGAAGACCCCCAGTTACCTACAAGGAAGGAGTTTGTTGAGGAGATGGAACCAGACTCTTTGTTGCACATGATGGGAGGATGAAAAATGATGGGTATAAGTTGGAGCTCAGACTAGAGTGTAAGGAGAAAGGGGCAGTGAAAGAGGTTGAGAACAGTTGGAACAGGCTGCCCAGAGAGGCTGTGCAGGCCCTGTAAGACCTGACTAGGTAAAGTCCTGAACAACCTGGTCTGACCTCACAGCTGGCCTGCCTTGGAGCAGGATGTGGAGCTGTGGGCCTCCTGAGGTCCTTCTGTGCCTGAATTACCCTGTGATCCTCTTTCAGGCTAGAAACATCCAAAGGTGATAAGGAGCCAAGTCTGGAAGTGTCTTACTATCTGCAGTGAGAAATCTTAACTTAGCGTGCATTATTCTTTCTAGCTAATATAATGTTGCTGACTTTCATTGACTTCAATTCTATAGGTTGAAAGTACCTAACTTCCTGGCTCCTTAATTAAGGAATAAAACTTTAATCTCTAAAATATTCTAATTGACTTAAAACCAGTCTCTTTGTTGTTCTGAACCAATTACTGTGCATCCGCTCTCTTTTTGGTGGCTAAACACAACAGGATGTCCAGAGTGCATGAGCCAAACTAGACCTAGACTAGGACAACTTGATTCCATATTAAATAACGATAAAATAGCAGTGGTCATTTGTTGTCAAACTTAAAATCATCTGGTGTTTGTTCCTACACTAGTTTTTTTTTATTAAAACCAGTTTTGTGATGACTTTTGTTTGCTTGCCTAACCAGTCTCTTCAGGCTGTAAATGAAAAGATTTTTCTCTTGGTAAGAGTCTCTTTTGGCTGGTCATTATCTCCAAAGGGTGAGTGCTGCACCAAAAACATTTCTTTTTCTAGTTTTGTTGTCTGTTGTGTGACTTAGGGAAGTGGTTGGGTGAGCTTGTGTTATGCGTGTGGCTGACTCCCATCCGAAAACTTTTGAACTCATCAGCCAATTGAAACTCAATATGACACAAAGGAAGGGATTGTAATTGTTAAAAGCTAATGAAAACAGGCAGCTGCCTGGAGGTGAGACGTGCCTGTAACAGAAGAATTCTGGTATTTACTCCATCTGAAATGAGAAAATCCACATGGCATCTCCTCCTTCAGGCACACAAGCAAGATACCGGCTGCCTTAGTTCCACTGTTTGTAAGACTGTTTTTATGTTGCTTTTTGGATAGCCCTGACTCCTTACCATTCCTTGTGCTTTGGTGGGGCTCTGCTGAAGTAAACTTCAGTCCCTCTTCCCCAGGAAGCTTAATAATCTTTTTGGCTTTCTTGCCCTATAAAATCCAAATGCATTAAATTGTTGAGATACATAAAGACCCTCTAGGCAGTGTGGTGTGGCGATAAATGTTCATTCTTTAATCATGTTCTGCACTGTCTGACACTTAAGTGACTCAAAATCCTTGTGGCATCTTGTGAAACTTTGTGGAATTCACAACAGTCTTTTATTTCAGTTACTGGATTGCACCTGTAAACCAACAAACTTCTTTACAGAAGAACTGCATCTTCGTTTTGTTAAGTAAGATGATAATTTTAAGTGAACCCTTAAAACCTTTCTTTTATAAAATACAGTATTCTAAGGACATTTCCTTCTGGAAAATTAGCTCTAGGCAAGTAAAGGACAGACACATTCTTAAGAAGTTGAATTAAGAAGCCTCTACCCTAGCTATTGAATGTATGACTCCAGAAAAGAGAAACAGATCATACGGTTTTATTCTAACACTTTTGTTATAGCTCTATTAATAATAAAGTTTTGATGAAGGACATGAACCTTGCTAAAGCTCACCTCAGCATGGAATGTCTACAGTGGAGTCAGCTACAACCGTTTACTACTTCTTTGAGTAGAGTTTAAAATTTTGATGTTTACATTGAATTTCCAAAGTACACAGAAAAAAATGAAATAGGAAGAGCATTTACATCCATTTTAATTGGTGGCAGGCATAAATTCATAAAAACAAAAGGGGAAGAAAGACCACTTAGCAGAAACCTCAAAAAGTGCAGATACAGATTTGTTGAATGACAATCTTTCAAGAGATTCTCCTGCAGACTTGGCCTTTCTTGTAGACATTACGGTCATTAAACACTGTCACACAAAATTTCTCAAGATAAGTGAAGATGAAAGCATACCGCAGAAACAAACTGTTTGTTCGATACACTTCAATCCCTTTGTGAAGGAGATCTCCTCAGATAATTTACCTTTTTACTGCTTTGCTTCGAGGTAGTCGGTCTCCACCTGTTACAGATTTGTTTGAATTGTTATTACCATAAATCTTTACATGGTGACCTATGCCACAAATTACATAGTATATTAACTTTCGTGCACAAAAATAAAATTGGGAAATAATAATTAAACTTAAAGAACATAGAAAAATCACAATACTATTAAAGGGGAACATCTGAATCTGATATAAATTTGTACTGCAAGAATTTCATGATGGTCAGATGTGAAACTTTATATTTAAAAAAAAAAAAGAAAAAGTACATCAAAATGAATAATGCTAGTAGTAATATAAAGCCAAATCACACAAGATCATTTCAAGATCAATGTAATAAATGCTTATTATTCAGCAGAAAAAAAAAATCAGGAACAATGTACAAAATAATAGTGCAAGAACAGCTGCAATCTATTTGTTCTCATCAGTTTTGAGATTTTGGTTAAAAACTTTACAGCTGGCGAGAGATGCTGCTGAAAAGCTCAGATTCCACTCAGTGGGCTGATTAAGGCACATCTTTATGGACTTCAAATGTTCATTTTCTGTGTTCATGTCTATTGAATTCTGCGGCTCCGAGACTTTCACTTGTAGCGTGCTGTGAGAAAAGAAGTGGGGGTGGGAGAGGGAAAAAAATGAGAAAAAGTTTAGTACGCTTTCCTCTTCCCCTGCAAGCAAGCAAACTGATAAGAGGCAAGATGAGGTGGTGGCAGATTGCGTACACTGTTGGGGTTTTTTGTTGTTTTATTGCAGCATGTTCCAGAAACACCGAGATCAGAACCTGGCTGCACTGCGTTCTCTGTGCTGTAAAAGCAGATGGGGCTGAGGTCCTGGTAAGGCACAGAGACTGTCCCAGGCCCCTCTCCCGCTGGCGCTACAGCTCTGCACAGGAAGAGGTGTGTTCTGTGTTCTGCGGGCTGGCCTTTCTTAATTTGTGTCTAGCTGACTACTGTAGAAACACAGAGCAGGAACCGGGCAAGAATGTGAGGTTGGGTTTTTTGCTGACATTGTGAATTCAGTACAGCCATGAAAGGACTAATATATAGACAGTTTTTATTTTGTTTCAACTCAAGGAAAATAAGTAATACAAGAAGGGAAGGAAACCCAACCCTTTGTGGGGATCACTAAGCAGACGAGGATGGAAGTGTGGATTGAATCGTACTCTCATTGTTGCCATACAGAATCGTAGAATAAAATCATATAATGATATGGGTTGGAAGGGACCTTTAAAGGTCATCTAGTCCAACCTCCCCTGCAATGAGCAGGGACATCTTCAACTAGATCAGGTTGCTCAGAGCCCCGTCCAACCCAACCATGAAGGTTTCCAGGGATGGGGCATCTACCACGCATGGGATGAAGCGTGCATATGAGATGGGGCTACGGCTGACTCCTGAGGTCTTGCAGCTGTCCTCACCTCTGCTGCTTATGTGCTTTCCAGGCATGGCCAGGTAGCAAAACTTAAACTCTTGGCAAAGAACAGAAATAATCAAAGCTAAATGAAGAGATGGGGCTGGAGTGTTGTTTTGTTTGGGGGTTTGCTGTTTGGGGTTTTTTGTTGTTGTTGTTATCTGAAAGGAACATAAGTGCCTTGGGAATCAAGAAATTCCGAGCTATGAAGTAGTATATATCTGCAAAGTGCTTCAAAGAACAGTATTTCTACTGTATTTAAAGCAGTAGATACATAAACTGTGTTTAATGCTGGGCAAGTGCCACACAGAAAAAGCTAAAGGTTCAGGCTTCTGGAGTGATTTGGCGTGTTACTTCTGTATATAAACTAGGAATTGTACTAAATTGTTATGGCCTATTTTCCAAACTCTGCTACCAATAACAGAGTGTGTACTAGGATTTGCTGTAGTTGTGACCATAACTCCTTCCCACTTGCTTGGACGGCAAATCAAAAATGCAGGGTGCTATAATAGTAGTCGACTATAATGGTCTCCCTCCCTGAGGCACTGGCCTGCTCTTTATCTTTTAGGTGTTGTACAGGTTTCTGTACAAGGCAGGACTGAATTTGCAAAACTAGAACTGAAATATTTGCTGGTAATTGTTATGCAGTAATTTACCTCTTAGACAAGAACTCTAGAAGACTCGAGAGTTTGGCATTTTGAGAATGAGAAAATGGGAATAGAAAAATCTTAATGTTTTTTTTCAACTCCCCCAGTATGAGTAACATCAACATAAAAAGCGTAAGTATCTTAGGAAATTTTACCTTGATAAAAATCATAGGATGGTTCGGGTTGGAAGGGACCTTAAAGGTCATCTAGTTCCAACCCCCCTGCCATGAGCAGGGACACCTCCCACTAGACCAGGCTGCTCAAAGCCCCATCCAGCCTGGCCTTGAGCACTTCTGCATTAATATATTTGTTAACCAAGAAGAACCACCTAGTCTTTAATCTCACTGTAGTGATTTATTTTCTAGCTGTTAATGTAACCAGGTATGAAAATGGCGTATTTAAATAGTATTTTTAAAGCAGAGAATGTCATTAAGGTGTAAAATTAAATAGAAGCAGTTGAATTTCTCCACCCAGATCCATCAATAGATTCTACTCTAAATTTTGTTCTGCTCTGCTTACAAAAGGTGCACTGTGCATTAAGTATTCCTATGAAAGAGAGATGTTCCCTACAGCAACCCTCCTGTTAGGAAGAACTGCTGGCTACAGCCTGATGCTACTGGAAGCCATGAACTCTATTTCAGTAGAGCTTGGAATTAAGCTGTAATCTCTACTCCACATCCTCCTGGAGTGCACCAGTGGGAGGATGGCGGTCCCTTTAACTTCCCAGACAACAGGCATTTACTGATCTTATATAATGGTCTCTAAAAAGGTTAAAATTTCCAGTTCTGAAGCCATCTGTTTACTATTCCAGCAATTATCATCTGTTTTGTTTTTATTCACTTGGGATTGATGCAGTTAAGCAGCTTCCGTGCATGTGATTTGTGGAAGTCAGCTACAGGTGCTTCTGTACCATGGAATATTCAATAGTTCTGCTTTCACTAGTGAAGTTGAAGACAGGCTAACACTGCGAAGAGCCCAGTGAAAAAGAATAAAGTAGTCTTTTTTTTTTTTTTTTTAATTCTTTTTATCATAAACTAGTGCTATTTCTTCAAAATTCAAATGCTTTTCTTCATCTTCAGTTACACTACCCTCTACGCTCTTGTTCTCTTAACTGCTCTTCAAGTGCTGGTAAGGTATTTACTGATTAATCTAAAAGATTTCATATTTCAGAGTGTACAATAACTGGATTAACCATAACACCCCTAACCGAGGCTGTGGACACACTAAGGCCCCGTACAGCGCCAGGACACGCTGTCTTGTCAGTGCATGCTGAGGTTGCCCTCACGCACTCTTGGCTTTCTTCAGATGCTGCCGCACACAAACCCAATGGGTCTAGAAATCTGTCAGCGATGGCTCCAGGATTTTTTTCATGTGTTGCAACACTCAATTCCCAAATCGCCGTTACTGAATCATCTCTCAATTTACTATCTTTCAAGGGTGTTGGAAGAAGAGGTAATTGCATATGTTATTCTAACAAATCATAGCAGCCCAATCGGAATAATGACAACGGACGCTGAAGTCATAGAATTGCCTAGGTTAGAAGGCAGCTTTCAGATCATCTAGTCCAACCTAATCTCCTCTGGCTAAGCAGACAACCCTGTGCGCAGTTAAGTCTCCAGGCCTGCCAGGACCTAAAAGGATCATCTCTCTCCACAAAATTTCCTCCTATCATTAAAGGAAAAAGAATGAAATAGAAAAGACTTTGAATTCAACCTTCTACTAAAGCAAGCAACAAGGGGCCTTCCCATGCTCTAAAGAGCTAAAGAAAACCCTGCTCTTTTCCACACTTCCAGTTAAAACTGCTTGAATACAAGTATTGCTTTATGAAACTTTGTGTTTCTTTCTTTAGTTTTACCCAAATCATTGTTATCAGAACACAAATACTGCTTTTTAATAGGAGGATGCGAGAGCAGTACTGCATAAGTTGATAGGCTGCCAAGCACAAAAAGAAAATAATATGCTTTGAGGTCTTATTTTCTGTGCAGGTTGGAACTGCGTTCTTCAGGAAAAGGAGGAATTTTGACACCTGTTTTATGAAAATGACAAAAAAAAATCTGGCTAGCTCATTTGCTGGGTTAAGCTGCGTCTATGACATGTCAAGGCCATGCAGAAAAAATAGGAATAGGGATAAATGTTTCTTATCTGTTGGTGCCTCCTCAGCATTTCCTATCAAAGCAATTGCCATAAAACGTTGTGTGTTTGTATGCTGTAAAATTACTATGAAAGCATCACTGTCGGGTCACGTTTCTCTAAGCCTTTTGCAGCACTTATTTCATAGATAAAAATGTCTCCTTCCCAACTAGCTGAGAACTTGGTCAAACTGCTTTTTACCCTTCCGGCTGACAAAAATTTTGCAAACTGCACTTGTTAAACACCACCATCAATGATGTGCCAACGGATAGCTTAGAAAGCACAAGAGCGTTCGTGATATATAGCACTGATTTAAGGCTTTTGCAGGAAGGTTTCAAAAATACTGAGAAGAAATAGTAAAACTTCAGCACCATAAAAATTTTTTTTCTGTACAAATTACTCAGACATTTCCCAGAAAGGGAAATAGTGGAATCCACAATGACTATAGTAGCCTCAGCATGCTTCCCACCAGAGATTGATTTGATAATGCAACATCCATTGAAATTAAAGCGAACCACGCACGCACAGTCAGATTTATTGTCTCTCAAATTTAAACTCATCTTTCCACAATGCCAAAATGCAACAACAAAAAAATCTACAAAGAAAGGTCTCATTTCCATTTATCCAATAGATTCTCTTTATAATAAGAAATAGTATTTTTCTGCTGAGTGGGTGGAATCCCATTTGGGAATCTGAGAGAGAAAAAGAAATGCCCTGGAGGTAGACGGCGTACTCAACTAGATCAAAGCAGCTGGGGAGATAAGCAGTATGCAGGGAATCTTTTAAAAATTAGACCTAAGAGCTGGGATTAACACAGCTGGAGCAGTAAAACAAATAAAACAGTCCAGAAGACAGATCCAAGAGAGGAGGTGAACTGAATGGAAACAAAAAGACGGGGTGAGAAGTCAGAACCAGCCATAGTCCCAGACTGAAATTATGGTGGGAAGGTTTTTTTTGCTCTTCACACTAACTCAGAAATGTTTTCCTGGGTTGAGGGGGGAAAAAAAAAAAAAGGGTGGGAGGAAGCAAGGATATAGGAATGAAATACATACCTACGAAACACATCAGAAATATAACTAAAAGAGGCTAGTAGGAATTTGCTGAGCACGTGTGGCGCACCAGTGAAAGAGGATTACTTACTGGTAGCTATTTCCTGAAGGTATATACTGAAACAGCCACATGCTGTTCAAGCTTTAAGTGTAACTTGCACAGAGACAAAATTACATAGTGGTGGATGGTTGTTGCACCTTTTACATCAGTAATTCTTCGTCAAAGAACAGAGCACAATAGTAAAACCAAACAGCACATAGCACGCATTTTCAGGCAAAGGTTTGGCAAGTGAAATAGATGGTGACAGTTTCAGGGTGCAGTCACAGAAATAACATGACTTTCTCCCCCAAACCAGGCAGATGTAGAAAATGTTCTCGCTCCCTTAAACATAACAGATCACAGGCAACATAAAAGGTTTAAATTGCAACTTCATTGCAGATATGAGGAATTGAAACAAGTACCAAAAAAAAGAAATTAATCAGACTTGTGCAGCCATGAAGTACGGAGTTCAGTCCTGATGGCTCCCCAGAATACAGGACAGATTTGAACGTATGTGGACAAGTTTAAGTGTAGACAACATTCCTGCCCCCTTTTAAAGTTATTATTATTTAAAGCAGCCCGACTGACTTAGAAAGTTTTGAAGAACTGTGATCTTTTTGACAAGAATCACTATGTTTTGTGGCAATACAGATTATTTAGCAGTCCATAGAAGGCACAGGGTTGTTCAAGAACAAGGAAGCAAAATAATAATGTAGAAGTGATAAAGTTTTAGGGCATAATTTACTAGTGACGCTAGTATTAAACCTGTTAAATAAAAAAATAGTCCTATGATCTCAAATCCTTCATAGTATACTGTCTTCAAAGATCTTGGAAACAAAAAAACAGCTAAGAATCTATCAGTTGAAAGGAAGCATCATTAATTTCATGATGAACGTAATTAATTCTTAGCATCTAGGCGCTGCTGTGAAACAAGTCTGCCTCTGATCATCAGTTCCATGAAAGAAAACTCCCTAATTTCTACCCATTATTAGAAGCTAGTAGCATGCAAATAAATGGAAAAAAAACCAACAACCTGAACACCTGCTGTGCGGATGAGAAGTGTCGCATTTGCCTTAAAAACATACTATAACAGAAAAAAAGTTTTTGCTATTTTTATTCTACTTATTCATAATTAAAGCCTGTTGTGAATGAGGTCCAATAAGGCTAAGGCTCGGAGGTTCAGAACTAAGTATGCTGGTTCGGGCTGTTCTCAGAGGAAACAGAATGCCACCGTCTCAATACTGTGCTGAACTCAGCCACGTAAATCTTGTCAATTGAGCTGGATTAATCTCAAATCTTTAATTCATAATGGTTTTTTGACATTACAAATGCAATCATATTATGGAGGGAGATCATCTCAGAAGAACGATGAGACAGTCCCTGGGAGGTTTATAAGCCACCAGACTTCTGAATTAAGGAAGGTCAAACAATAATTTGCAAGTAAGTCATTTCCTTTTCTGAAATTTCTAATACTTAAATATAATTTAAAAACAGCTGTGAGTAGTAAAGTGATAAATATGAAATGTCTCAGGAACAAATATGATATACAAAAGAAGAGTTTCTTCAAACACACAGGTCTCGAACTTTAAACAAGACAGACGGGTAAGAAACACCACCACAAGTTTAAGAATAGATACCTTAAGTATAGCTTTTAAACTTATATTCATATTGTAAATAAATTTCTTATAATTTAAAAATAAATTATTGGTACTGAACCTTTTGAAATTTATGCCCCAATAAGAACATTGAAACATAACTTTACTTTTTTTTTTTCCTCCAAAATTTGGCCTCCATTCCAAATGGAAAACACGGCACACAGATAAAAAAGAACCTGCTGAGTGAGAATAAGACAATACTTTTTGGGATTAAGGAAAATACCATATGGTATTCTTAGAGCTTCTAGACAAGAAGTTTTCAGCTAGGCTTCCGTTTTATATACAGGAAACTAATTCATCATTTGGAGCAAATAATCAAAATTTCCACAGTTTGAAATAGACAAATTTGAGGGCAAGCCTGTGTCAGTAAAATATCCAGTATAATCTCTGCACATTGGTGAAATTTGCACCTTAGGTAAGACAAAATCCATCTGAAAAGACTGATTTCCCTAAGCATCTTAACTTTTATGTATGCACGTATTTTAATATGAAATGTGAAGATCTGATTATTCTAATTCCTAGCAGGACTACAATTTAGGAATGTTCTACCCTGAGCTGCAAAGTGAAAACAACGAATAACACCTACATAACACCTGCTTGGAAAAACATGAAGAATGTAGTCATGTTACCCACTAACGGTTTGACAACCGATGTAAAACATGCAAAACCAAGCAGAAATGCATAGGCTTATGCTTTTGAAGGGATTTTAAGTCCTAAGCTAATGTTAAATTAAGGCCATTTCTACTGGCAGACATGCAGTAAGAGAAGCAGGTCTGAGGTCGATCATAGAATCATCGCATCTTAGAATGGTTTGGGTTGGAAGGGACCTTTAGAGGTCATCTAGTCCAACTCCCTGCAATGAGCAGGGACATCTTCAACTAGATCGGGTTGCTCAGGGCCCCGTCCAACCTGACCTTGAATGTTTCCAGGAATGTTTCTACCACCTCTCTGGGCAAGCCGTTCCACTGTTTCACCACCCTCAGCGTAAAAAATGTCTTCCTTATATCTAGTCTGTATCTTCCCTGTCCTATCGCAACAGGCCCTGCTAAAAAAAGTTTGTGCCCATCTCTCCTGTAGGCCCCCTTTAAGTACTGAGGCCCTTAAGGCCACCGTAAGGTCTCCCCAGAGCCTTCTCTTCTCCAGGCTGAACAACCCCAACTCTCTCAGCCTGTCTAATCACTGAAGATCATCGCTGAAGAATGTTAAGCTACCTGCCCCTCTTATAGATAAACCACAATACAAGACAGATGCAGATTCCTTTTATGTATACGTAAAAGAGCACGTGGCTGTAAGTAGAAGATGGAGATTGAAAGTAGGTGAGCTGGCACAGCCATTGAAAGAAAAGTTTGTGAAACTACTGTCTACATTTAATTTGTGGTAAAGAACCGATAAAGCTGAATGCAGACATAAGTCAGGTGAGTTTCTGATGTTGAAAGAAGAAATCAAGACAGTAAAATCAGTCAGATGATTGACAAAACCAAACAAAAGAATACAGCAAACAAGCCTGGATCTCCATAAAACATGAAGTTTCTCACTAGATAAAGATTTACACCCTCTTAATAGAGCAATAGATACCATTATTTGTACTCCAAAGAACACTGAAGAATAATCGAAGCAGCTTTTACTGATGTCTAGAACATGAGAGAAATCAGCATCAGAAACGGGCCCCCTTCCTTCAGTTATGAAAGAAATAGAAAGAGAAATGTAAGTTGCTAGACCTGTTCCACAAGAGGAGAATGTGCAACTTGCCATGAGAGTGGGAGTAGAAACAGGAACTTTTCTAGAAATATAAATTCTCCAGCGCTGTTGGCTCAAAAGTATGGAGCTAGGAAGGCAAAGTCTGTTTATAATATTCTGATTTTGGAAAAGAAATCTATCTTTACACGGTAGGAAAAAGAAAAAAAGTTACCTGGTCTTCAATAAGAAAAAGTGGATTAAAAAGTAGGCATGGCTATTTAGAAAAGATTTTCCATACCTGGGTTTGAAGAAATCTATGACAAAGGCTGACTGACACCTTGCTCATACGATATTACAAATCTCATATCAGGTGTAAGAGGGAGTACGGACCAGCACAAGTACACAGTGACAAATATGCAGTAAAAATACAAAAGAGAGAATGAAATTGGGCTGCACTCATTCCGCAGGGCTCCGAGAGTATGCTTTGGTGCTCACAAACACCCAGCTTGGAAAAAAGAAAGCTGACGTGTGATCAGTTACAGTTTGGTACTAAAGGAGAGCAAAGTATGAAGAGAAGATGCAGAGAAGAGAATGTGGAACAACCAGAGCGTATGGTCTGAATGGTGGTTCAGACATGGGTCTGAATAAAATAAATGCGTAAAAGCAATGGTGTGAAATAAACAGTTCAGCAGGGACCCTGGCAAAGTACCAATGCGGGTTAGGCAGTTCTTTAACAAAGGCACAGGCTGCTGTAAGTGGATCACATCCGAAGCAAGAATCAGTGCTATACTGCTGGGATAGCTACTAACACTGGAAGACGCAGCCAATGACAACGGTGTAATTTTTATTATGGGAGCTCAAGCGTTATGAGAAGTGCTCAGACGTCCTGTTTGGGCTCATCAGCCTCCCTGAAAACTTTCTGTGCTTCTGTGAGAGAGGAATAAAAGGCAGAACGGAAAACACAGGTAGTCTGACTTATTAAAGTAATATAAAAAATAACGTTGACAGAAATCTCACACACAAAAAAAATCTCACACACCAGAAAAAAGAGTAAGCATTTAGATGAGAAAACAAGTCAGTCAGATGAAGGCTGGCAATCCGATAAAGAGGAAAAAGAAATAACAGATGAAGGAGATATGAAAACTGAGGTAATTCAAGATGATACCTTATGCATGGAAAGGAGAAGATGGAGAGAGATGTGTCCCAAGAACAGCATTGTTGTTATCAAGGTACACTGCAACCAATCAAAACATAATTTTGAGTTGTAAACTGGTTAGGAACCTGATAAAAACGTGCGGAGTACGCTTTAATTATTGCTCAGTTACAACAACTTCAATATTTTATTTGACTAGCACTGAAATAATTTCTATTTTCTTTTTTAGCTTTTTAATAAGGTGCTATAAAAAACAGTAATTAAATAGTAATTAAAAATGCCAATTAACTTCTAAATTAGGACCTCAATCTAGGTTCTATTTGCAGTATTTCAAACAAGTGTTTTTCTCTTAAAATGGTACATTAGAAATGTTCTCAGTTCATAGGTAGCACATATCCCTATACAAATACGCACAGGTACAGGTCCATAAATCATACATTTCTATATACTTGTAGTTGTTAAAAAATGTAACTTGGGTTTCCAAACATTTTCTTCTGATTTATTTTAAAATATCTAATAATATCTTTCAAATAACTAGGAAGTAAAGTTTGTTAATGAGGACTCCATGACCTTTCTTTGCTAGATTACGCACCCAGGAACACCATCACCTTTCGTATTTGACTGAGGCCACAGAGCGTGACACTACCCCAGTTACCACTGAGGGCAAAATCGTCAGGCCAGGATGTTGCAGTGGTGTGTGCATGTGAATGCAAAATGCTGCTCTAAAAGTCTTGGGCTTCCCATATAAAACAATTTCCATTCAGATACGTCCATCTAATTAGTTGTTGATCGTTGTAAAAATATCTGGCTTAATTACAACCTGAAGGCTGTCAACAGCTTTCAGAAAGACCGAGTACGCCAGGGAATACTCAAGATTCAAGGCCATTTTGAAGGGCAGAGTGTCCTTCATGTTGACCACAGGAAACACCAGAGGAAAAAAAGGCCTTACAGCAAGAAAATTCTGTTCTTAAAATATGGCAAAAATCTTATTTGTATTAAATTAATATCCTATTACCAAACGAATACAAGGAAGGAGGAACATGAAAAATGAAATATAATTTCTAACAGCTGCCAAATGTTTACCTACATTTAAAATGAAATTTTGGATAAGTTCGTAAGATTTAACACCACTCTGTAACGCCCTGCAAACAAATGTTTAGACTTTGTCCTGAAATACTTTAAAATAATGAAAACACGTCTGTTAGTCTCAAATCTTATTTAAACAATTACTTTAAGGCACAGCTGTGTAAGTATAGCAAAACAAAAGGACACCACTATCAAAAGGATAAACACTGAATAAGTGTGGCATTATATTTGGCTTGACAGTCTGAAGGAGGTGTCGAATCATCAAAGAACAGACTATAACTATCTTTTGATTGAGTGAAAGAGGAATTAGGGAAGGAAATTTGGTGAACCTCCCCC
>VYZM01010573.1:12428-79064 GCA_013398915.1 Dromas ardeola | reverse complement strand
GCCCCTTTGCCTTCCAGAGCCAGTATATGTTTCATATTGGCAAAAGAATTTGCCTTCAATTGTAAGCCATGTTTTAAAAACCAGAAAATTAGATGCTGATAAAAAGCCACAGAGAAAATAAAATTAAAATTAATGTGTTAGTTAGGCAGCTCTACTCAAGTAAACTTGAGCAAGATATTTTTTGTAATACTAATTCCTAACAGTTTGTGCTGTCTGTCTCCCAAGTATCTATCTCTCTTCTTCATTACAGTACCACTTTGTTTAGTGTAAAATTCTTTGGTTTCATCTAGCACTGAAGAAAGATTACTTTTGCTTCACTTTAAATTTCTGCTTCTGCGAGTTCTGATATTTCTGTGCTGAAATACTTCTTTAAAATGCTATTTTAAATGTCCAAACTTTTATACCACCAATGAAATGGTCAAAGTTGAACATGAGAAAGCTCATGGGAAGCACTAGTGCATAACATATAAAATACAAAAAATACAAATTTATACAAGGATGCAGAGTATCAAGCAATATATCATTAAAATGTATCCTTTGAATGACATTTGGAGTCTGGGATTCCAGCCAAAAAGAAAAGGCTTTTAGGTTATGTTGTTTCAAGATCAAAAGTTTTTTTTATAATCTATCAAGTAAGAGCCAACTGATTTACACTATGTTTTCTCTTGTCCTTTCAGCCTTCAAGAAAATATTAGGTAGGAAGACAATAAGAGCAGTCTGGAAAAAAATATTATAACACAGTAAGTATATTAGAGATATCCAAATATTTTGTAATATTGATTTTACTGAATGATTTTGTAGCTTATTAGATAGATTAATAGGTAGATCAAACACACAGTGATGCCTTGGTAGGTTATTATATTTCTATTCAGATAGACATCTTTAGGAGTACTAATGCAGCTAAGTATAAAGGGGATAATTAATTTTATGTTGTACAACTCTGTTCCATCTTGAAAAGAGTAACACAAAAGGTAAGTACAGAAGGATTAAACTCTGGTCTACTGTTGAGGCTTTATTGAGCTTGACTTATTCACGTGGTGATGCTCAATGAAAATACAATCAGAATTTAAGACCCTTATTCTGTTGTGTGCTTTCAAGATAACTCAGCTATTTGTGTTAGCATAGTGACTGAGGACTTTATGATTTTTCTGGTGCTTGTTTGAACACAGCATTTGTTCCTTAGCGGACTGAGAAGTACTCTGTTCAAAGTTTATATCCCTCACCCGACCTTGATATATATACACCTACTCACTTCCAGGTCAGACTTCCTTGACATTGGAGGAATCATCAGCTAGCAAGCTCTGACTTCTTTTTAGACATAATATCAAGGACAAGAGAAGTCTTGTTCTTAAAACATAAAAAATAACACACCATTAGTGTAGTAGTACCCTTTTTAATAATTGCAACGTTTTTTAAAACAATAATAATAACAAAGCTAGGAAAGGGAAGAACGAAACCTGTAAAGCAAGTAACATTTTTTATATCAGCATATATGCTACTGTCGTGTTAAATCTCATCTTTTGCTGGATACTATAATTTTACTCTCAAACAGATGCAGATTAATTTGTCAGCCAAGGAATGTGCTGGTTGCTTATCTGCTTGATGACAAGGCTTAAGGCTGAAGCCGAGAATTAGCAGTGGGAAGAGATACAAGGTCCGGACTTTGAACAAGGGGGAATCTGCTGTGGCCAGTTTGCCATTGCTTGTCATCCTGAGTAATCGTCCATACTGCACAGAGAAGGTATATACCGTTTCCACACTAGGATTGAAATGTTTCATATAGGCTGCTCAGGAACAAATGGTGCAAGCTGACCTCTACTGTCTTGCAGTTTGTGCAAATTTTACACTTGTAAAGCAGCATGAAACACAGCTTTTCTTGGTTGATAAGGCTTTAAGCTCTCAGGTTTGAAGTGTAAATGATGGTACGTGGCAGTGGTCTAGGAGACGCTGACTCTTTCACAAACTACTCTGTTTCTACATCATATACCTCTCTCCTGCCTAAGCTCCCCTAGGAGTTCGGGAGCAGGATGATGGCATCTTCTGTACTTGGAATGCGCATCGAGCACTAATGAGCCATAATAATACATATTCTGCATACTCTACTTGGATTTATTTCTTATGCATGCCTGTATATTTTGAAATAAGATGCTGATATGAGAAACAAGCTCACATAGAAGGTAATTATGAAAGGTTTTTAAACTTTAATCCTATACAGACAGATTCAAAAAAGATTTCTCTCTGCAGTACTGTCTTTACCCAGACAGCAGGTCCAAATTTTTCATGTGCTGTTGTCATTTATGTTAATGAAATCTCTTCCTGCACTTTTCTGTCTGAAATATACACATGCAGAAGAAACCACCAAAATACCTGCAATTTTCATTTATTGATACAAATTACCTCATTTGTGCCAGATGATGACACCAAGCCAGCCTACCAAAAGCACAAGCTTTATTTACCCTAAGTCTGGGATGTCAGAACACATATCTCACACTTTAGGGTATATTCCTTAAAGCCCTAGTTCCTTCAGACGTTTTAAAATGGCACGGTCAGGATTAGGATTTCATAATGCCTTAGGCTGGCAAAACCCAGGTTTGCAAAACTCCCCCCTGTGTTAAAAAGATGCGCTGGAGCTATCAGACCTTTGGCCACAGTTCTCACAATTCTGCTGGAGCAAAAGCAGTCTTCGCAAAAAACAATACAGTGTTGGCTGTGCATTCGCAGGTTGGGAATCTGAGAGCTAAAGGAAATGAGCTGCAGTGCTGGAGAACAACTGAGGAGTATTAAAATGCCTGGATTCTGCTCAAAGACCCTCTGCATTCTTTTATACACTATATACACATAGGAGGCCCGATGTCATGCGAGAATATAGTGAATAAACATCTGTTTGTGAAACACATCTCCCACCATATTAGTAGAATATATATATCAGCTGATTTATTTAGCCAAGGGGGGAGGAATTTGAAGGCGAAAACGTCATTAAAAAAAAATCACATCCTGCCATTTAATATTTTATTTAATCTTTGTTATCTGACTCTTCTATTCTCTACTGGAAAAAAAGAAACATAATTACTAAAGCCCTTTCAGATCTTGTTAGGATTTTTAAAATGTCATTCTAAAGGGTAAAAGGCTAGCAGTGCTGTTGACTGCTGAATGCAGTGCTCTGTGTCTTTGTTGCATAATCTATAGTCTTTTAGTTACAGTTCCTCTGGTATCTGCGTTCAGTATAAACTCATAATATGTGATAGATTTACTCACTGTAGCTAAAAATAGCTACAGCCTGAATCAGAGAACCATTCTGCTCACTCTTTTTGTGTAAGAGTGAATGAATCCAAAGCTAGTAGTAAAATAGACTGGTAGCAGATATTTCCTTTGTTGTCTGTTTATTCTACCTGTAAATGTAGAAAATACCTGCTCACACTAAAAGAAAAACAGTTGCCATTTTAAAGAACAGTTTGGCTCCATAAAGCTAAAAATGAATCACGTTTTTTCCACAGGAAAGTCTGTTTGTTCTTTTTTAGACTTCTTTTCTAATGCTGGAATGAGTATTATTAGTACTGTAGGCTACAGCCTAAAAAAAAATAGGACCAGTAAGAATTCTTTGGAATTTGTTTTCCATCTACAAGACATGAACACACACACGCACACAAAAGGCTTCACTGCTGGTCTGGGAATTCTGTGAAAGTAGTGACTCCAAGGTTCAATAGAGCTAAAGTATTGGTAGTGCCTCTGTGTGCCTAAACTATTCAGAAGGTATCAGAGATGCAAGATGCCTTCTCAGCCACATCTATGATATGCTAATGTCTAGATCTAAAGCCCCATCAAATAAATTGCATTAGTCAGGTGTCTAAAATTCCAATATAACTATATATATGAAGAAGCTGTGCAGTGTTTGAAGTTAGCTTTAGACCAAATTTAATTACAAATTTCTCTTTTTAGAGCAAAATTGATACAGACTAAACAACTGGGAAGGATCCTTTACCAGGTTAGATTTTGGGTCCATTTCTCAGCTACTTATCTTTGCAGACAAAGCAAGAAAAGCATTCACAAAGGAGCTCTGAAACATAGGATCTAGCCAAAGAACAGTAGCTAGAGAGCAGGAAATTACATGTCATGGATTACAGAGGAAGAACTTGAAGACTTCAAGTCTTAAAACACAGGACCAACCTTAGAGAGTGAAGGTCTAGAAAAAAAGTACATGAAAGCTGGTTTTATTTGTACAGATTCTGGACTTAATTCTGCTGAGGTGGCAGCTTAAGGCATGACATTTTCCTTCCCAAAACAGCTGCTAATTTTCTTTACTTTTCCCCTTCCTGATGAACAAGATAGACTTCTTTCACAAAAATCAGTTTGGAGACTGATACGGATTATCTCTTACAGTTCAGCTAGGATTTTCCCAAGCAGGTGAATGAAGGTAGGTCCTTAACATCCTACCCTAATTTTTAAATCTGTTGGACAAACTGTAGTTTCTCGTGTCAGTTAATATTACACTTCGCTGTCTTCAACACCTGGGCAAGAGTTTTCCTACCTGTGCATAAAGTTTCCTTTTTTGTTTGTTTTTGTTTTGTACAGTTGCTAAGGTCTTGCCCTAAAATAATTGTCAAAGGTGATAAAGAGTAAAAGGAGAAATCTTAAAATATACTTAAATAAGATCAGAGAAGATACTTACTCTGGAGCATGAATATATCAAGTCATAACTATTTATTGAGATTCTTTGGGTATTTTTAATCTTGGCATCTAATAGAATTAAACCCTACATTTCTGTTGGCACAGGACCTGGTGGTAAAAATAACACTATACATTGAAATGTCCTTCCTCCTTTTTACAGTTTACAAAGGGGGAAGGGAGGGAACCCTACTTCTTTAAAGGGAATAGCAGTTTAAAAAACAAACCAGATCTCCAGAGCAGCAGTTTCCTCTGGCTGTTTGTTAAAAAGCCTGAACAGCTACACAAGGTCAAACCAGTGTGGTAGGAAGGGATTTACTTTTTCTGTATATAGGATTGGATGTTTAAGTTCAAGGTCTAAACTTTCTCATTTACATCTGCAGTACCTCTGGCAAAAAAAAAAAAAACCAACCTGTTCTTTTTCACAGTTTATATGACCATGTACATACTATTACATTTCAATAAACTAGTGTTTACAGGCAGACAGTAAAATACTAAGAAAACAATGTTAATAACTGTCCAGATATCAGGTTCTGTATTAAATCTTCAGTTATTACAGCTTGCTGTGGAAGCACAGCAGTTTAAGTGCTGAGTATTAAACAGTTCGTGGTATGCTATAAATTCAGATGCATTTATATTACATAGTACTGTGCAAATCATAATCTGAAAGTCAGTTTCATTTGTGCAATGTGTGCTTTACTACAAGAAAAACAGTTCAAGCATGTGTGTCTTCCATTTTTATAAGGATTTTAAAGTATTATTTAAGTTGAAGAAAAAGCAGCTTCTAATGAAATTTGAGCTATAGCGTGAAGAAAGGATCACAAGCAATAGCTGAGCTGGCTAAGCACTTAGTAAAACTCTAACTTTCTCAGTTTTATGACCAATTTAAATGTTTTCTTTAACATTCCATTGAGGGGGACACAACTAAATTGCCTTATGAGGTACTTGGAGCAATGCTATCACATAAATCACTTAACCTAGTTCTGTTTTAAGGGATTTGATTCCAGTCAGTTCTCAACTACTGATTGTTTCAATTCACAATTACTTTAGCAAGCAATGTAGCCTTATTTCCTTTGGCCACAGAGAAGGACTGCCTTCCTTGGTTTTGCCTGCAAATAAAAAACAGTGGGTAATATGGAAAGAGAAGACAAGGTGCAAAGGGAGGGGAACACTTGCTTCACTGCTTGCTCTTTGCCTCTCAAGAAATTCCTCAGTCAAGACAGAAGTGAGTGGATCCAGCAAAAAAGCTGGTTTCCACAGGAAGCACGCAGAGGACCAAGCACTGGGTTGATATGGCTGGTTGTTAAGGGAGTTCCAAAAAGCAATTCAGGAATTGCTCTGCCTGTTACAGAGGCAGACAGCATAAAAAGTACTTTTCTGTGGCAAGTCTAGAGCATTCCATCTTTTCCTTTGACAAAATCTAACATCCTTTAAGTTTTGCAGCAGAAAAAATGTTGTTATTATTATTAATAACAATAATAATAATGAAAATAATGAGGGGAAAAAAAAAGGAAAAATAAAACCCAATCCAAAACCCCAGAACAACTAGGGGGGGAAAAATGACAAACAGAAAAAAAAAGCCACCATGTTTTTTTCTCCTTAGGGCATCAGAAGATCATGAACTAGTGGTAGGGGAAATGAAAATGTTGTGCCAAGGTGAGTCAGCAACCACATTGCTAGCCCTACACAAATATAGTTAACATTTCTTGTGGCAAGGCAGGAACTAACCAGATTGCTGACTGAAGTAATCAGGCAATAACCAAATTATTGACTTAGTTGAAACATATTTAGCAAAATACTGATTTAGCATTTCTCAAGCCATAATGTAAATAGATCAACAGTGCTGGAGCTGTAGCAGTTCTGGAGCAAACTCCCCAGAGGTGACAAATGATCGGACTGTGAGGAATGAGGGAGTATAGAAGACCCCCAGTCATGGAGATTTCAGGGGACAAAAAGATAACTATGACTAAGAGGTGGGACCAGACAGAGATGAGCAGTGTTGGAGACCCCAGCAAATGAAAACTAATTTCTAAGAGAGTGCTACCCCCCCCCTTCTCCTCCAGGCCACCCCAACGTCCCAGCTGGGGCAGCCTGGGAGCCCCCACAGTGGGAGCATGGGTTCGCAGGGCCAACAGAGGGGTCTTGCAGACCTTAGCAGTCTGGGAGAATTTAGCAACTTGAGAGTACCTGTCACAGTTCATGTTACTGTGATGCTAAAGTTTACCAGAGCTGTATGCTGGCAAACATATCCATCGTAACTGTATGTGACATTACCGTGCTTAAGCAATTGCAGTTGTGCCTTGCAACGCTTACGCCATTAAAGGATCACTGCCATATGTACTTTTACCTAATCATGGTCTCTTTCTTCCCTGGATAATGCCATTCTTGTGCACATTTTTGCCAACAGCCATCTGCATGAGTTGTTCTTCAGCTAGTAATTTCAAGGAAAAAGAAATTGGCTTATGTTTTGTATCTTCATTCACTATTTTGAAAAAGGATGTCTTTTCCTGTGGACAAAGATCCTGAATGTTGCTTCGGTTACAGGATCTGGCCAAAACAAGAGGATCCTAAATAAAATATAGGTTGGCAAACTTTAGAGGGAAGCTGGTTTATTTATTTTTAAAGAGTATCCAGGGCTCTTAACAAGAAAGAATAACACAGCACTCTTAGCAGAGAGACCAGCCTGACTGTTAGATCTGAAACAGACCACAGAAATATTTCTTTTAATCCTGTACAAGACTTCTGATGTTTTGGGATTAACAGATAAATTCTAGCAAACTGTGCTGTAGAAGTTAATACCCTCTCACCCTTCTTTACCAGAACTTATCCTTATCACAAGAGAGTCAGGAGAAACTATCAGTGACAGACTATTTCAGCTAAGACAATATACCTGTTTTCTCCTGCTAACATTGCTGAGAGGCAGTAAACTCTTGGGACAGAATGCAAATATGGGGTTAAAAATCTGAACTGCAGCAGGAAGATTTGCCAGTGCTTGTAAATAGTAGTAGGTAAACACATTGGTCAAGAGTCATTTTGCAATAATGCCGAAGTACTACATATATTAAATGTTAGACCAAATGTATAATGTTAACTAACAAAGGGCTAGTTCCCATGAGTGGAAAAGAGTGCAACACCTTCAGATAACTACCCATCTAGCAACACTTGAGAGGCAACAGAAGGTCTGACCCCTTGTTGAACTCACTGGACCAGGTTGTTAAAGAGGAAAGGCACAGAGAAAATGAGAATGCAAATGATTTCAAACTGGTTTGAAAAGTCTCTTCGTCAGAGAACAAAAGCAGTTACTCTTAAGAAATTGCACTCAGATAAAAAACAGACCTACAGTTTATAAAGAAACCCAAATTCCTACGTTCCAAGGCAGGGTGGTGACAGACTCAAGTGAAATAATCATGAATGTAGATATTTTGGTTGTTGCAAACTACCCTTTGTTATTGTATTGTGGTCCCACTATTAAACGATACTTTGATTCACCTGTCTGGTCAAAATTTTGTCACTAGTCATGAGCTCTGAAAGCAGCAGTGGGAATTTAAACTGATACAGGAATTTCACATGCCAAATGTCCATAGGAATTACACGTGGAATTGCATTGTCCAGGATCAGTGACAGCCCAGAACTGATCCCCACTAAGGTATGATCAAAAAAGGAACATAGGTAAAAATAGCCCTGTAGCCAGAAATGCAATGTGGTAAATACTGGTTTGATAGTACTTGTCTTCCGGGAGAACCACCTTTAATATTGCCACAGATCCTATTCTTAAATTAGCCCTACTTATTTAAGGCTTGGGTTTTTTTACATTATACATTTTAATCTAGAAAAATTTAGTCAGAAGAGTCTACACTACTCATGGTAATATTCCTCATCAACACCACTGACCTTCTTTTGTCATCCTAGTAAGACATGTTCTCAAGAAAGTCTGCTTTAGCATTAAGATTAGGGCAGGTGATGGTCTTCATACTGGAGTTACCATCATTTTGTATACTTTGGAGGGTACACAGAGTATCACATATTTCCATTATGCACTTGGCACGTAACTCTTTGAAAAGCATCTAAAAAGTGTAAAATGATTCCTGTCTTCTCAAGCCGATTTATGACTCCAGCAATGGTAGACAACACAAGTGGTTAAGAAGTCCAATTTTATTTAGATTCAACCTTCTAATCTGACTTGCTTTATTTTCTTGACGGGCAGCTCCAACAGAAGTAGTCAGGAACCTCCAAAGTTTTGTAGTAAATTCCATGGTTGCAGGCTTCCTGTGGTGGTTTCAGGCATTCATGGGCAAAAAAAACCCTCAAACCAAAACAACAACAACAAAAAAAAAACAAAATAAAAAAGACCATGACAGTCAAACAAAAGTACTGGATTCAGCAATATGTTTGACCAAATCCCAAGCACTAGTGTCACTATTGGCCAATAAAAAACTCTACTCACATCTCCTTTAGAGTCTCAATTTAGCAGTTATCTATTTTAATTTGTTTTTTTATAGGTAACAGAGATTTGAAAGCAGCCACTCCCTTGCAAGATACTTGTTTCTGACTAAATCACACTTTCTCTTGCCTGTAATAAAAGGTCACACAGATTTATGATGCCAAGGAAGGAGTGTCTAAATATAACATTAGATACAATAGATTTTCATATAATGTAATTAAAAAAATACTGGCTCCATTCTTGGAGAAACTCTTCTGCTGGATACCTGTGTTTTAGAGTATTTCTGATAGCCAACGCATTGCGACAGGCCAGGGAAATGAGGTTGCAGTTAAAGAAACACCATCCAAAGTCTTGGTGTTTAAAATGGCTAGGCGAGGCAGCAAAAAGGCTCCTCACCAGACTACAGAAAAACAAGAGCAGACTGTTAGAAATGCTTTTGTCTCTCCTCCTGTCCAAGGGCAATCTGTCTCCCAGAACACTCTGTACCCAGCAGAGAATCTCAAAATCTCTTTTTCTGGGGAGAGCCTGGTTGAATGCCCAGGAACGTCACTGAAGGTGTTCCCACTGACACTCCTGTGCAGGGTTTATGTGTTCATTTAACATCAGATAGGGTCCTTTTTTATACCTATATTGTTGTAGCCATAAATATTTAAACACCTAAATATATTTAGAAATAGATACACATGCTTGTAACTGTCATATCGACATACCATATTAAGAGGAAGCTCTGTGGTATAGCTTATCCTTTGCATGCAAAGACTTGATTGCTACTGGGCATTTGGTGGGGACAGATCTCTGGAAGTTGCATCTCCTTCCTGCATGAGGCAAGGCAGCACCATGCTGAATGACCTGGTGATAAACTACTCCTGCTGGGGCTACAGAGCACTTTTCACAGGAGAAAACGACAATTTTGAATGAGGAAGAAACCTCTGTTAGTTCTATTTCAGTGACAGTTGGCCCAGTAGGAAAATTAGGCAGTACCCTTACAACAGCCAAAAAAACCTCTGTGGTTAACACATTGTGGCTAGGTTGCTGTTGTATCCTGGTCCCATCATTATTTTTGTTTATCCAGTGAGAGTTTAATGCAAAAGGCAGCAGCAATTAAAGGACAACAAGACAGATCTCCCCCTTTTCTGTTTGAATTCTGTCCTCCTAGGACAGGATGCAAAGTCCTGCCCTTGGCCTAGAGCTTGGGTCATCACCTGGAAAGCCAAAAAAAGGAAATGAAATCCTTTGAGAACAAGGAGAGCACTGAACCTGTCTTTTAGTATGTAAAAGACAGATGACTGCAGTAGAATTTTTCTGTGACTTTGTTTTGAGAAGAACCCAGTCACAGAGACATGCATTTATTATGCTCTGAGCAGGTCTGTCGGATAGGCCCTGTTGACAGCCTTGGGCACATAAGCTTGCTTTCTGGATCCACAGTACCCAGATCCCCTACCTGCTCAGGCTGAGCAAAAGGACCAAGGGCACTGAGGAAATTCCTCAGTGAAACTGAGATTGTGTTACCAAGCAAAGAAGTGGAAAGGTTTGGTACAGTTTGGCAACAGGGCACACGAAGTCCTATTGCCCTTTCGCCATTCATTGTAACAGAATGTTGATCCAGCTTTGAACTTACAAATGAAAGAGTGACTCACTTTTAATTAATAGCAGTTCATTGTAGATATTGACTCTTAGCACTAGATTGATGGCTACACAGTTATTATCAAATAAACAAACACGGAAATCTAGCCTATAGTTTCTATAGACTTAGGCCTGGACCTAAGCCGTATTGCTAAATTCCCACCTATAGCAGAGCAGATTAGCGTATTTTTCCAGAAAGCTGAAAAGACAAAATAGAGTTTCAGTCATAAAACAAAGCTTGTCCTCGGTAATGGACCTATAGTATAAGTTTACAGTTCAAATTCTTAAAACTTAAAAAACCCTTAAACTCCCTTCTCTAAAAATATTATCAATTGTTAACTGCTTTGTAAATCAATCTCCTGTGTTCAGTGCCTGAGTCATATTTTCACTATCATTTGGGACTGAAGACACCAATGAAACAGTTCAGAGCTCTGAATGAAAACAGCCACATACCTGGGAAAGACAACTGAATTTCCAGCTCACACAACAGGCAATGTTCAAGTACTGCAGTGCTGATGTACATGTCCCTGATTGATCCCATTTAAAAATAACACCAAGGGTTCTGGCAGAACTTTTGTAGCAACTTCTAGCAGTTATTACTATATAAAAGTGGGCAACGGACTAAACGCAGAACCCAATTGCTGACAGATGATAGGAATAATTTTTGAAGCAAATCTTTGAATAGTGAGTCTTGGAATATAAACTGTCGAGCCTGATTTCATTGACTGACAGTTTTTAGTATTTGAGTAGGTAAAGAGCTGCAAAAATGCTTCACTTCATAAGCATTTTGAAAGTCATTTCTGACATATAAACTTTTGGCAGCAATTTTCAAGGGGGTCATCTAAAATGACTGATATAGTAGTTAGTGTGATGCAGGCGTAGCACATTTAACAGTCACTGAGCTTCGAATATGACACAGTATGATCCTAATTGCAGCACTGCAAGCAAGGCATAAAGGAGTTGCTCATAGTGCTTGACATATATTTTATGACTATGAAAAAAGAAAGAGGCTTCAACTGGTAAAATCAGGACATGGTACAATACCTCCACTACATTTTACAGATAAGAAAATGCCATTTACTAGCATGACCAAGACCATTAAAGAAGAAAAATAAGATAAATCCCGTCTTGTTTTAGGGTTTTTTAGATCCTAGGTCACATATATCCTATTCTAAAATGCCACAAAATTATTACAGCATATTATAGTTTAGGTTTTCCTACACACTAAGAAATATGGAAGTTGAAGCGGTAAGATTTGGATTCTGGGACCAGTTCCCATGCCAAAAACTCAGTGGTGTGAAGAATTGCTTCTGTTACATGTTGTTTTATTATAGCAATGCACATGATTTATACCAGGAGAGACCTTGGCTCTATGGTTTTAATTCAGTTCCGCTGATGGTTTTTCACTTGAACTCCTCAATGCACATGAAGTCAGTGAGCTATTTTTGTGAAGCATTTTGCAGCTACAAAAAGGCTAATTGGATTGCACCATGAAATTCTTCCTGGAAATATTCATTCTGAAGGGAATTTGGTGAGCCTTCCTATCATGTTTACAGGCATGCAAAGTCTGAGATCCAGAAAAATTAGCTTTGGAATTAAACCAATAGATGGAAAATATTTCAAATCTGACCTTCTCTTCTTGACAAAGGTATTGCCAATAAGGTTTCCACACCATTTCTGTATTTTTGAAAACTGATAGTGTATCTTCCAATACATAATTTAAAAAAAAAAAAACAACAACCAAAACCAAATATTTGTCCAGAGATGGTTTTCAGGTTTGTTTTCTTCCTGTCTCCTTCCTAACAAATGTACTGTTTAAGCCTCTGACTTTTATTCTGATTTTATATCTTCTTCAGCTTTTAGAGAAAGCAACACTTCAAATCCGAGATTCATGAATTCTTTTGAGGCCTGGTGTTGGTTTAGAGTTGGGCTGGTAGACCTGGAGGAAGTCATGGTAATAGACAAAGGACAGACTTTATCTTTCTGTTTTATCTTAATTCTTCATGCTTATGTTTACATTTATTTGTTTGAGGCTTAATAAAACTGTGAGCAACCATCTTTTCTGTTTGTCTTTTTATTTTTTTTAAACTGCTCGTTCTTTCTGTGCTATAATTCCTCTCCATTACTGGGTTTGCCCAATCATTTAATGTATGTAGGATATGTGATTGTCTTTAAACCAGAAGCACTAATGCTAGACCTCGTGAAGCAGCAGCTCCAGCCCTTGTTCTTTCACATGGACACTTCTATTTGCCCTGCTAGTAATCTCAAGGGTAGTGTTTACTGCTTGCTATTCTGCATGAACTGCATGTAGGCAGTACCTGTACATTCATGTACTACATCTTCACCGGCTGGCCTAAGGGTCAGGGAGCAAGACATTGTTCACATTGATAAAGCAGCAATAGCCCACAGCAGCATTTGAGTGCTGATATGACTTCAGTTTGCTATTAGGGGATTAAAGTCTTGACCAGTGATCAACCAAACACAGCAACAGCGCAAGGTCAAACATGAACTGCATCAAATGGCAAATGGCAGTAGTGTAGGCAACGGAATTGGTTTTCAGCCTCCTAAAAACTAGTAGCTCAATTAAGAAATACCTAGTGCTGGTGTTAATTTATAAAGAATCTTCAAGGTCTCTGGAAGGATTCATTCATTTTTGCTTGAAATGTACATTTAGCAGTGCTCCAATCCTCCATTATGGCACTTTTTCCTAGAATTACAGTGTAATACCTCTGACGTGGTGAAAAGTTAGCAAAACACTCTTTTACCTCTGTCTTTCCAGTCAGTCCTCCTCAGATAAAGTCTCCCTGCCATTTAATTTTCTCTAGGAGAACTTCTTAATTCACAGGTTTGGAGACCTGCCCCTGCTGCATCCCAGTGCCCTGCCAGGGCAAGAGCCACCTTGGCACCAGTCACTCTACTTATACCCTGACTCCTATAAAATACAATAAAGCAAAACAATAAGCCAATAAAACATGCACAGGCTGAATCGGAGACTAGAGCCTGGTCCAGAGAGTGAGGAATCAGAACTCTAAAACATGCCCCTGGGTGCTCTGGCATCTGAGCCCAGTCTCAGCCATGTCCTTGGTGGCTGGGAGCAAGCCTTCCCCACCGCACCGCACAGGGAGGGTGCAGCCTGCCCTGCTGGGGCAAGGCAGGTAAACAGCAGCCCCTCTTTCCAGCAGAAACTAAGAAATTGTGCATTGCCTTTGTTCTAGAAAGTTGCTACCTATGTCCTCTCTGGCTGGCAAGGCAGTTCACCCGCCACACGAGCAAGCGGGTCGTGTGTCTTAACAGAGAGCTTCCCACAAGGCACAGGAGGTGCTGGGGGGCTCTGGACCTGGGGTTCTGCAGTGCCTCTGGCCCAGAAGGATACTTCAGCCACTGCAGTCTAGGCTCAAATGAATTATGAGATGATTTCACCTGTCAGAGAAAGTAAAGATATTCAAACATGGTTTATCAAGCACACAAATTTCGGTTTCATTCTTTAATACATTTAGATCCACGACCAAGGTCTTAGCATATGTAAACTTGATTAGACTGGAATACTGCATAACAAATAATTTTGTAATGATGTTCCTGATTACAAACCAATACAATAGCAACAAGGAGCCCCCAGCCATGTGTCAGGATACTGTGCAAACAACACGAAAAAAGATGGCCCCTTCGTCAAATGAAATCCCAAAGGAAGATGTGGACAGAGGAGTCAAAACTGTGAGCTTCAGGGAATAACAAGTCAAACACAGTGTTTCATACTAGTTTTCCACATACATTTTAAAAATTATTTTCCAATGCTGTGGAAGTTGCTAAAGAAAACAGTTTCGTTCATTTCAATATGGAGAAGGATTTTTTTTTTCTTTACACTCTAGGGTTATCCATTAAGTTAAGCTGTATTTTAATGATCTGATTTACTCAGAGTATCTCAAACATCACGAAGACTTGCCACGCATTTTATTAAGCCCAGGATCCAACGTGAGCATGCAGAAGCACATGGATAAGCAAATCAAATGAAGGCTGTGAAGGAAGTTGCACAGAAGCTGCATAAATGAGATCTGTGTATCTGGAAGGCTCATGGGAAGGATAAATTATTTCAAGATTGATTTAATGCAAAGACACAAGCTGAACGATTTTTCTCATTTTGGGTTCTCTAAAATGAGGGACAATGTTGACTCATGAATTTTCCTGAAGGGATAGACACAAGAAGAAAACTGAAAAAAAATCAGCTAAGATGAATAAAAAAAAAATCTATTAATTCAATACAGAGGAACTGTAAATGGATGTTGTTACTCTTGCCGGTAGTAACCGAAGATAACAGCTTAGTCATAGTATTTAAACTTAAATAATAAGAGTGCTTTAGTCATTTGGGTTTATTTTCATTTTATAAAGTGCAAGATATAAATTTTATAGAAGGTGAGGGAGAGAAAATTAACTGAAGTAGTTCTGGTGCTGAAAGCAATAAAAAAATGATACCATGGGATACAACCAACAAATATTTCTACCAGTTTGTCTCGCAGACCTAAGTGAGATTTACAGTGTAGAGGGCCTGTAGGACTCTTCAGAAGGCAAACTGAGGAACTGTCATCAATATAAGCGAAAGACAACAACTATGCTGTGGCAAACAATTAAAGCTTTGGGTTTACTCAGAAAAAAAAGCCTAAGCCTACATGGACAATTGTGTATTTGTTTCCACCTTCACATTCCTCACAAAATAGCCTCAAGCCTCATATTTTGTAGAGTGATTCAATACTAAAAGTATTAATATTTTCAACTATTTTCTAATATATCTCTTGGTTCATGACATAGGGCTGAAAAAATGAGAAAAAAACCAGCCTCTTGTAGATTCTGGGAGAAGCAACAGAACTTGATGGAAAGAATAGCAGAATCAAACACAGGTACAAATAAAAAGAAAAATGTTTCCAATGCAGATTGACTTAGTTATGGTCAATCCTTACTTCAGACACTCATTGCTACACAGAGATGTCTTTAACTTTTTTTAATACTTGAAATCAAAAAGAATTTGAGCATTAGTAGCTACTTCAAATATCTAGGAAATAAATCTCAATGTATGCATTTCATATGTATTTTTGCACATTTTTTACAATATAATTGCTGGTTATTTCTTCATGAGATCTTCAATGTTCTCTTCTTGCCCTTTTTTTAAGATACAGTGTTCCCTGACCTTAATTTATCTCAATCTGGGAAAGCATTTGCAAACAACCACCAAGCAATTTCTTCTGTGAAAACACTTTTTTTCTGTCTGTATTTATGGTTGTTTCCACTGGTAGACACATAATTTTACTAACCCAGAGGTATGTATTTACTCAAGTTATCGATACAAATTTGAAGTGTTAATTTCCAGATTGTATGTAGCAAAATATTTGAAAGCAATGGTTTGCAATTTCTACCTAGTCTTTTTCTTAATGAAATATAGTCTGTTGGAATTTTATGCATATTAAGCAAAGCAAATTTAATTAAAAAAAATTACAATACCTACAATTTTTAAGAAGTGGAACGGTTTAAAATATTTTCCTTAAAAATAAACTCATTGCTTTCAGTAGCTGGAGAAACCACCATTATTGCAAACTGTCTTTGGGAACAAGGATCAACAAATCCGAACTACCAAACCAAGTCAAAACCTAGAGACAAACATTTCCAAAACCAGTGGCAGAATTGAAGGCTGCTCTAGGATTCCTCGTACGTGTCCAGAGTTTTGAAAATGCTTGGGTGCCCGCCCCACCCCGAAAGCTTTCAGGATTAAGTTTAGCAACTTTGAGCAAGCTGCTTTCTCCTGGCTTGTTTTCCTCTAAGCGGGGAAGCACCTACCCGGCAGCGCACAGCTCTGCCTGGCAGGGTGCACAGCTCCCAGTCTGGGGTGCTGCTGAAGCCAAGTGCCACCCGAGCTGTGGGCTGACCTGCCGCAGCCCTCACCATCCTGGCTATGAACCCCCACCACTGGCGGAGCTCCGCCACACAGGGGCCGTCACCACCAGTGGGTAACGGGCAATCAATCCCCCGCAAACACTGCTGCCAGCCCCTCTTGCCACGTTTCCCATCTGCTCATCAGCCCTGCTTGAGAATTTCGGGGGCTGGGCTTCTAAGTCGACACAGGGCATATCGGGCAAAAGATTAGCACCTGAAACCATCCCCAAAGGATGTTTTAATTATGGATCGGTGGAAGATGCAGCCTTTGCAGTGACAGCTCACTCAAAGTTCCTAATCTGGAACTATGACCTGACAGCCATAGGTATTTACGCACCACTAGGTTCCAAAAAGGATTAAATCCTAAAAAAAATTAGCACTTTTCCACTCCCTCTCACCCTCCAGTTCCCTTAGGAATAACTGGCTTGATTCTCCTTTTCAACAGAAGTACTTGACAAAGTGCTATTTAGCTTCATTGAACAGCTAAACCTGATCCTGCAAAACCATTCAGGAAACAGAAAAGAGAGAACTGTATACAAAAGTTCCCTTGTAATGGAGTTTCTTTTCAAATATTTCCATTAACCAAATCATTTATTTCAAGTATTGAATATCAAGTAACTGGTCTTTAACTAGGTAATGTATCAATACAACAAAATCTATTTTATTGGTAGCTTCGTTATTTTCAATTAAAATAAAGGTAATAACATAAAGCATAGCTTTAGGCTCACTTTAACATATACAATGAGAAAGAGAAATTCATCACACTGTCATCCTTTTTCTGGGGCCAGTCAGCCAGTTCCCTATTGGATTCTTTTTCTATCTTACCTGGCAAAAGATCAGTCTAAGGGCTGGTGGGACTAACTTTCTCTATTACTGACTAACCTGCCAAAAAGGAAGCAATAACATATCACATCAATAGGTCAGTAACAATTTCTTTATGGAAAACCAGATTTCCAATCCCACAAAATGACCCCAGGAGAGTTCACCGACCAGACGTCACTTTTCTTCAGGACTTGCCACAAATGTCATGGAGCAGACCTTAATTCAAAGTATTTCATCAATTTCAAAATCATCATTGATTGATTAGGTTTCTTTTTTCATAATAAAGAAATTTGTCACAAAAACATTTATACTGCCTAGGTAACTAGTTTATTTTTATATTAGGTCTGCATTTTTGGTGACCCCAAGAGTTTGTTTGTGATGGTTTTGGGTTGGTTTGGGGTTTTTTGTGGTTTTTTTGTGTTTGTTTTTTGTTTGTTTGTTTGTTTGTTTTTTGGTTTTTTTTGTTTTTGTTTTGGTTTGGTTTGGTTTGGTTTTTTTGTTTTTTCTGTTTGTTTTTTTTTTATTGTGAATGCAGGCAAGTAGATGCAGGCACAGACCTGCAATAATTATGTAGCATTTCATCCTGCTATTGATCTGTGCTCAAAACTCCCATTGATATGCCGGATCAGGCACATCTTTGCCAGATTTTTCCAGACCAACCCCTTGAAATTTCAGAGTGCCCTATAATGGCAACACTTACCACCTTAATTGAAAAAGTAACAGTGAAATTTCATTGTAAGCTCAGATTTGTTGATCAAATCCTCCTCAGGACAGTCCAGGAGAGAATGATGTAAGATTCCTGTGTACCATTTTACACAATACCCTCTCCCCATCCTAACGCAGCTAGAAGGATTACAGAGCAGTGTCTACCCACACGACATTGACCTGACTCGACAAAAGAAAGGAATATTTTATTTTCATGCCTATTTACTTTGTCTGCCTGTCAGCCTGTCAAACAGCAACCATCTGTGACTATAAGGAAAACCAGTCCCCTGATCAAAGCACTGAAATACAGCGAGCAGAGAAGTAGTAACATCAAAATGATGATTATGAAGGTCTCCATAATCTAACATGAACCACCTGTGAATTTTCTGGATTGAAATGAGAGTAGGAATAGTTCAGCAGATGCCTTTAGGCTGAGAGACCAGCACAGCTGAAAAAAAATAATTGGTCCCTTTGAGTTCACATGACTGTAATCTTCTTTTTAAGCAGTTCTGTC
Source organism: Dromas ardeola (assembly GCA_013398915.1). Taxonomy (NCBI): domain Eukaryota; kingdom Metazoa; phylum Chordata; class Aves; order Charadriiformes; family Dromadidae; genus Dromas; species Dromas ardeola. The sequence goes on along the minus strand of VYZM01010573.1, from coordinate 60,381 downwards.
TTTTTCAGCAGGCTCCACTACAGGTACCAAGATTTACCTTTTTTGAGGTTGTTATGGTATTGGTCTGTTGTGGTGACAATGATCCTGTGTTGCCCTCAAAACTATTTTCTATGAGATCCCAAAGCTGCCAGGAAATAAGAGATTTTTCACCTTCCCGTATATTTCTGCTGTGTCCAGAACACACTTTGTGCCGAAATAAAAGGTGTTGCTTCCCATATCAATGTACCAAATTACTGTTTTGGGCGTATGGATATTTTTCGGTAGTAACACCAGGTGAAGTATTCTGTAACTCAAATTATTCCAGTCCTGCTTACATTTCCTCTGTAGCCTTCCTCCTACCTTTTCAAAGTGATATCCTCTCCTGATTCCTTCTTAGAGTCCTTTGGTCCCTCACGACCCATGACGGCAATGAAAAACCCAATAACTTATTTTAGTTCATTATAATTATCTTAAGTATAAACAGCATACTGTTGACAACAAAGGAAAACGTACATCCCACTGATGTAGTCTAGACCAGTAAAGAGAGAAAGAGATACTCCAGAGGGCAGTTCCATACCATATGATCCCTTTCGACTGCAATGCAGTTGTTTACACCATGTGCACGGTACCCGACACGAAAACTGCAGACTCTGAATTCCTCCTGTGCACTGCTCTGCCCCAGGGGAAGAGCCAGGCCACAGGAAAACCAAACAGGTGACAACAGCCCCAAGGCCAAGATCACCTTCTGCTTAGGCAGGACGAATGACTTGTACTTCTAAGACTCTTGTCTCTGGCGACTTGAGTGAATCAGTTCCTCCTTCCCCTCACTTACTAAACCCCCAGCATGACAACAGCTTTTGATCTACCAATATCCTATATGACACCACTGCATTAATGCCACGTGTTTATCCGACAGTAATTCCTGTATCCATCTATTTAATAATAATTAACATAAAAATACCATCTATTTAATAATAATTCTTCAACAGAGGACCTGAGAATTCCACTGCTTAACCATATTCATACCACTTTTGGCATACTTAAAGATATATAGGGTCTGTGCAGTGGGGGAGCACAAATAAAACAGGTACTTAGATTGGAGGAGACCTGAGTATATTAAAAACACACAGTTCAGTGAAGACACAAAAACATGAATTTGGAAATAGCATATTATACACCACCACAGAATCAGCTACGTAACTCCCAGATTCAGCCTGCCTCATACAGAAACAGTCCTGCGCTTTTGAGGATGGTTGAGATTTCTCTGCCATCTCCACTTGGGCACAAAGTCCACCTCTCCAGAGTAAAACAAATAATCAGGACCAATGCCTTGGCAATTGTTCAACAGTGTTTCAAGTCCTATCATTTAGCATTTTCCTCAGCCTTAACCAACTGCTCTCAAGCTCACAGGACTAAGCACAACATCATTGACACCAGCGGAATGATATTCATTCACAGCCACTAATGATGCTTGGTTCAACAAATAAACTGGAAATGGCTGATAGATACTATTATGCCACCTTATACCTTATTTACTCCATATTGTTATATTTAATACTGGAAGCAATAAACAATTCTTAACTGATTTCTTTTTTTAATTGCATGTGTAAGCTCAACAATAACATCTCTTGTGTAAAGAATAATTGGACTAATGCTTTTTCCCAGACAAAATAAACAGAACAAAGAAAACTCCTGCACACGTTCATGACCAACAGTAAATGTCACTCTGCAAAGCATAATATATGGAGAATAAACAAACACTGATGGATTTTTTTCTGAGCCAAAGAGCTTGGAAAAGTAACATTGGCCTTTTTTTCTTGAATTTTCTAAACTGCAGTCTTAGAGTCTTCTGGTATCACCCTACCTGGTTTGTAATTTTCAGTTGCACACAGTCAGAAGTGTTTTCCTGGTTTTCCCTTTACCCTTCAGAACTGAGACCCTGTGTTGCAGAAAGCCCTAGGATTCCAATTTTTCAGAGATTGAATTGTCTTCCGTATTTAAAAAAGTGTTCATTCTGAAGCCAAGATTAAGGTCTCGGGCAGGGCAGGATTCAGAGGATTCAGTGGCTGTGTATCACTCTGGGCTGGTTTTGTGCTGCTGATAAGATTTCAGTTGCCATGAAGACAGCAGGTTTTTCTAGTCAGAACACACAACTGGAAAGAGAGAAAACAGAATGGGGGAAATTGATCTTCCTACATGGGATTGCTAGTTCAAAAAGAAAATTGACTTTTTTACATCCATATGATGTTATGCATAGCGTATTTATAGTGTAAATACATTTATTAATAATAATAATAATAAGGTTCATTTTTACAAAATCATTAAAATCTTCATTGAGTTTTCTTTAAAAAAAAAATAATCCTAGTATAAAAAATCTCAAAGCCAAAATGTATTCATGGATACAAGTAAGTGAGACACTATTGCACCCTTGTCTAAAAGCTATTTCCTTTCATCTTTCTGAATACCTTTTTAACCAGCATGGATCATGTCTGCACTCAGCAGTGACATGGAAACAGAGGTTAAAAGCTCTGGAGTAAGAAATAGCCTGGGCTGGCAAATGGCGCTGAAATGCATACGACTGGAGAGTGCTCCCAAACTCAAACTCTGACATCAAAATTGCGTGCTGCACTATTAACAGCCCAGGTCATTGCTGGCTGTGGCTCTGCTCTGAGGTGTAAACCTCACGTGGCGAGGCACACAACACCCCAAAGGCTTTGTGACACCGAGAAGTCAACCGGTCAGCACTGCGATAAAGGACATCTAGTAACTCAGAAATACAGGGCAGTATTTTAGAAGCAGGCCTGTGCATCTTTTCCTCAATCCTGTATTTTACTGGCCCGCTGCTGGTAATGGAAAGGCAATTGAAGGCCAAAATAATCAACGGATCACCCTAATATTCTTGAAATAATATCATTGTTTCCAATTACTCCCTGCTGAGCAAATAAAGGGGCAAAGGGAGGGGGTTTGCTTGCCCATGCTTTCTTTGCCAAACCTTCTGTCCAGTACAGTACTGACGTGGGAGTAACTGCTTGGAAAGCACATTACAGCCCTCCTGGCCAAGTACAGTTATGCTGGAAGAATAGATCAGCACATACAAAACTGCAGACTGAAAAAGGGCCAAGCTGACTTTCCTCATCAGCTGCCCTTATGCTCCTCAGCTGCAAGCTGCAGTTACAGCCCTGTAGTCGAAATTCCAGCATGTACCAAAATTATCTTCGTTGTACATCACTAATTAAGTTTCTTTCTTTTTTTTTTTCACTCCAGTTTCAAGTTACACTCAGCATATTTCACTTTGCTGGGTTCCTGGATGGCTGTGAGGTACAGCTTATGCGACGCCAAGCGCTGGAGAAGTTTAGAGACACCATGGGAGAGCTCAACTAAGGAGCAGTACCAGAACGAAGCATCTGTCTGCATGAGCCTCTAAGACCACTTCTCCCGCATTTTTGAGCTTCAAAAGATCCTGGTTGCTGGCATCCCAGCATCTTTTTATAGAAGAGCATTAACTGTAACTCCACCTAAATCCAAGCTGCTTCAGGAAAAAGTACCAATAGCAACAAAAGGCATAGAAAAGGATTTTGCACTGGAAGCAGAGGCAGGCTGGTGAATGGCTTCTCAGAAAGCAAATATTAAAGGTAACTTCCTATGGTTACCGATACACTTAAGGATAAGTATAAAAAAACAGAAACAGAAGAAATAATTTGAAATCAACAGATTTCCATAAAAAAGGGGGGAAAAAAGAAAGAGGTCTAGTGAGGCATTTTTATATTTCAGTATCACTCTAATAAATTCTGCTGCAACATGCAAAAAGAAATACTAAGATACCTTTTGTACTTGGAAAGTAAGTACATAGTCGTGCAAAATATTCACTGTACTAAAATTAATAGGAAACACCGAGATCCGTATTTCATACAGTGTGCAAAAAATAGGTTTTATGTTACACACCCAACGACCAAATGTGTTTGTGGATGTTGCAGCATTCATGGCACATTCTTGCTTCGCTATGGTATTAACTTTATGTTTTTATCCTGTATTTGTAAAACACTATACAGTTTGTCATTACCACTTTGTGTACTCTTACAAATTTGATTAAATTCTAGAAAAAGGTGGCAAACATCAAAGAAATAAACAGGATGGAGCAGGTAGCATGTGAGGGAGGCTGAAGGGGTGTAGAAACTAGGCTACCATTAAACTGGGCTTCAAGTTGTTTCTTCTGCTTTGTATGCTGATAAGGTGATTGACTGACCCAGAAGAGGCAATAATTAAGGAGTATCTACCCCCCTTTTATTCAGTAAGGGGACAAAGAATGTCACAGCTTTCCAAATAACATCAGTTGCAACCTTTTCCATCAGTATTTGTACCTTTTTTTGTTGACTCCAGCCTTTACTTCTCCAGGAACCTACTTTCTATTACTATCCCTTTGCAGCTTCTACAGTCTTCCAGACCCTCATATTATTATATTATACATTATTTTATTTCTGGTATAATACATTTTTATACTGGTCCTTGAACATTATTATACTTCTGATGCCACATTCCTTCTATCCAGTACGTGCAGGTGCAGCATTCTTCATCCTCATGTATCATTGTAACACCTCTGAAAACCATTATGAAATGTTAGGAAAAAAGAAATCTGATTAAGAAATACAGAAAATTTTGTTTTTAATAAATATAGTTTAGTTGGTGGGTGATTAAAGTATATAAGATATTATTAGCTGTGTAAGAAAATGTTTATCTTATTATTTAATAGTTGTGTTCTCATCCTATTTTAATTTTCAAATTACAAAGCAGAAGACATTTGCTGCTGGTCATTAATGATTTAGCTGTTGTGACATGAAATGCTGATGCCCTATTCATTAGGTTACATAGGTGCAACTTCAGTGGCCAGTTTGTCTGCATAAATGAATTAAATGTTTTGACATTATTGCATATTTTGCCTTCATACCCACAGCTGAATAAAAGGCAGGAAAGGGCCTGACGTCTCCCTGCTCTGGAGGATACAAACAGATTGAGAAGTGTATCATCTGCACGTGTTACTGCAGCAGCCTTCCCTTTGTTGTCAAACTTGACTCGGATTCATTCCAAAATATCCAAGTCCAAACCTAATTTCTGGCAGGACCAGGAGGATCAAATATGTCTCCTTGGCATTCATTTGCTGTGAGAAAGCCTCAAAAGGACAATGAATGACAGCCAAACTGATTATCAGTTTCAGAGAGTGAAGGTCAGTAAGTGTAACATCTGCCTTGCTGGTGCTTGCCTACATATTCATGTGCAACTTTCTGCTCATCCAGAGGTCAAAAAAACTCACAGAATGAACAAGATCCCACTGGAATCCTCTGCTTCTGTAGACATGCAGACAGATAATTTTTTTTGCTCATTCAGTAAGATTTTTTTTTTTTTTTTAGATTTGACTGACTGAAGGAGTTGCATGGGTCAAAATTACTCTGGATTTTTCTTTTTTTTTATAATTTGATGATGCAAAGATAAGGAGGAGGAGAATGGCAAACATAGCATAGGAATATTTCTTCTACCTTTTGCACCGCATGCTGATCCACTGAGACAAGAAAAATTACTATCTTGTCCACAGTGCCTTTCCTATAGAAAAAAAAAAAGGCAAAAAAAGCAGCCTCAAGCCTTTTCTGTCACCGTGTCGTATAAATTAACATAGCTCTGTCATGGATTAACATTGACTAACTGTTCCCCTATGCTTATAAAAAACCAAAACTTCAAAATGACAGTTATAAGCCATACAATTGAATAAGTAATTTCCACAACAAATCTGAAATGCTGTTGAAAGTGCACCGCTTCCTCTGCCATGATCTAGGAGAATGATCTAGTCCCACCAGGAAGGACTTAAAAAAGTGACTTTGGAATTCAATTTTTAAAGTTTTACCACACATTGCTCTGCTTGAATGAGCCCACACCCAAATTCTACAACTTGAAAAAATAGTTTTGAGTTCAGGGAGACCAAATACAAATGAGTTTCAGAACACATTTTACAGAGGTTGGACTCTTCGATCTGTAAATTTGGAGACATAGGACACAGTAGGCATGAAATAATCTATAACAAAAGCAAACAGAAGCAAAACTGGATACTTCTTCAGCTGACTCCCATTAGATTTATGTTTTGGTTATTTTGGTTTCAAAAAATGTTTTCATAGTTTGGAACGGTATTCCCGAAGTTTGCTAAAGAATATTCTCTTTAATAAACTATACAGAAGTCATTCAATGCATTGGTACATTCAACACACCTCAAGTAAATTAGTTTTCATGATTCAACAGGCCAAACATGGATTTCCACGTAGCGGGCAGTGGAGCCAAGGTGGCTGAGTTAGTATTGCTCTGTATTGGGAACATTTTCCACCATGTTGTTAGAAAGTGGCTGTGTATTTGCACTGCTTCCTCAGCACCCAAAGAGTGACAACCAACCCTTCAACAGCATGAAGGATGATCTTTGTTAAAAACAGGAAAGACTACAGAATTCCTTCTAAACGTAGTTTTTCTAGTAGCCTTTCTCTTTCTTGAGTTATCACCACATGTTCTCATTCTATTTCATTCTTTCCTAGTATTATTACTAAACAGCATAATTAGGGGAAAATCTTGCTCATGAACACAGGAGATAAAACACTTTAGGCTCTTGATGAAGACTTTAAAAGACATATGGCAAAATCATATTTTTGTTAACCAAAACTGAGAGCTTAACAGCTAGAAAATTTTCATACTCAAATTTGACATAGTGAAAAAATGGGAGTACATCTAAGTTCAATTGAGTATTATAAAAACAGACTTTGAAAGACATAAACAAAAGAAGATATTAGTAGCTGTGTAAGGTAACTCCAGGAGATAGGTTGGAAAAAACAGTTTCATAGAGATGGGTGGAACTTAATTCAAGACGTGCCTGAGGCAACTTCAAAAAAAGTTGAATTCCCTTTCTTGGTCAAATTTTATATTCTTGCAAGAAGTTGATTATTTCCTATTTTTTATTTTTGTTTTGTATCAGTTAAACACAACAGAACCACAAGACATCAAGATGAGACGTGGGGACAAGGTCACATCTCCTTTTGCTGTAGACAGCACACAAAAAGCATAGTAAGAGATATTCTTTCCACGCAGTCGGAGTGTGCAAAACAAAATGCTTTTTCTTATTTACCTAATGTAATTTCACACATATACCATACAGCTTGTGAGTACTCTGACTGTGAATTAAACAATGATTTTTTTCCATTAAACAGGTGTAGCTTTCCACTCACAAGATCCTTAATGCACTCCACAAAGTTTCATGAACATTCGATTTCCAAAGGAAGATATTTTTGTTCTTCATTTACAGTAAATTACATGAATGGCATGTTCCTTTAATATTTATCCTTCAAATAAATTAATGAGCAGCTTTAATTAATTAGTAAATACTAAGTGTTTGTTATTAATGATCATTCTCTTGTCATTGTCCTGGATTATATCAAGTGTTTATTTGAGCAAAAAATAATGAAAGTCTTGATTAATAGTTGTGTTTATTATGGTAAATTCTAATTAGTCTATAGATAGCATGCTTCGCTGTTGTAACTGCTTATATAAACACAGCTTAAGAGAAAGATGTATAACATAAATAAACTGAAGAATGCAATTGCAGGAGCCATCATGGCTCAACAATATTTCAGGAATGCTCTATTTAGCAAGGATTACCCAGCTGGAAAAGCAACAAAAGAATAAAGGGTGACTGCTTCAGAGGAAGAAAGAGGAGGGAGGGGAGTTTTAAAATAGAGCTGAAGAACAAAGTCATGTGAAAGACAGGAAGGAGAAACATTTTCAAGAAGCGGAAAAATTTTGCACGGTGGAAGAAAGTGCCCCAAACCTCTTGATTACTCCATCTTCTAGTTGACACCTACATCCCCATAGCTGATTAACGACACTTCTGTCTGATGAATTCTCCTTGTTCCTATCCCAAATATCATGGGGTTTAGGGGCTGGAAGTGAATTTTCATAGAAAGACCATATGAGACCTAAGCGTGCTGGGGGTATGATCTTACACATGGCCCATTTTGTTAGCCGTTTCTGACACAGGAGAAATGTAGCTTTGGCTCCATGCACCTTGCTGTGTGCAAAAGCCCATTCTGGCTTAGGTTGACAGCTGACCTGCTAGAGCCCAAAGACAGTCTTCAACGTAATCCCAGGCACAGATAACATGGCTGGTCAGAGAGCTGGCTGAACACTTTTTGTTGAAAAATTAATTATACAGAAAATTACTTCTCCACCAATTTTCACAGTGAAAAAATTGCTTTCAACAAGCCTCTTAAAAGATAATCGTTCTATATCAGTGATAATCCATTGGAAAAAAGGCATTTTATCTGTTTTCATATAAATCTTCATTTTTCAATATTGCTGAAAAAGTGTAAGTTCTGACTAACATGAGTAAATGCATGGAAGATGTGCTCTTGAGCAATGGTCCATTGATAAATGAAAAAGTAGATGAGCTCACTACTCTGTTAAATAAGAAAGCACTCTCCCTCACTGCCTGGGAGAAATTGAACAGTCATAGTCATTTGCCAACTTTCAAAAAACAGTTCACTTCCATTATTTGAAATTAGATTATTAAGTATTTCTTTCCAGAATCATAACTTCAGGGACCACTCTCTCTATACATCAATTTTAACTGCTCCTTTTCCTTTAAAGCAAGCAAACTAAAAATGTTTATTTGTTCAAATATTTCTAGGACTGGAAACTTTACCACAGAATCCTTTTATAAAAATGTTTATATACTTTTTTTTTTATACTCTAACCATTATTTTTTGTCACTGAAATGCACGGGGAGCGCAGCCCCCTGCCTGGTGTAAGGAGTTAGGGAGGAAATCTTGCTCTCTCAAGCCTTTCAGGCCAGGTATGCCTGTCCTCATGATGTTTGCCAAGCAGAAGTCTTATTTGAGCACACTTTTTGTTCTAATCCACAAGACCCTCACTCACATGCTTAAACTTAAACATTTTGGAGGAGCTGGGGAGGTTACTGGAAATATACGCTTGCCTGCTAACTCATGACCAGCATAGGAGATGGCACAGGAATGCAGCCGTAAGCAGCAGGTAAACATATGCTGTATACTCTTAGAAAATGGGTTTGGTTTTCAGGCTCATTTCAGTGAGTAACATTTTCAGAAGTGTAGTCTGATTTTGCAATTAACACATGGCAAAAACCACACTTTTACTTTCAGCTAAATAATATATAAGGAAAAATGACTCTAAGCTAAGCATCCTATTAAGTCTAAAAGTCTTTAGTTGAGTCATTTATATGCAGTTCATCAGGTCAAACAATTTACTTTTTTTATGGTTAATTACAACTTTTGAAGGAAACTAAAAGGCCGTCATATTGTATGTCTGCTAATAATTACCAGTAATGTGATTAAATTCATGTTTAATGCTTATCTAAATTAGCTCATTAGCTTGTATGGATGTTTGAAAACCTCCAAAGACTGAAAAATATTCAGCTTTCATTATAGTCCCGATACTGATGTCACAGACTGTGGCTACCATATTCATTACTCTCTGTATACACAGTACTGTATGGAATATCACTTGTTTCAAACCAATTATTATGCAAATCCCAAGATCATCTTGCTTGCCACTCCCCAGTGACAATGAAATCTTGTTTGGCTTAAATAATCATTTGGGAGCCATTTACACTGTGAATGAATATTACAGAAATTGTATAGTAAGGAACTATATTTTCTTTCATCAGAGAGTAACAGGAAATAGCAAACATCAATCAGAAGAATAATTTCAGTTTCCCTTCCCTACAACTAAATTCTGGTGTCTCCATACTTTTTTTTCTGGAGTATATATTACTAGATGAAAGTAAGAGACTGGTCTAGTTGGTCTTGTTTATGCTGCTTATTTTTCCTATGCTGAGAAGCTTCTTATCATGGACTGATTCCAGTGACATTAATCGGAGAGGTAAGTGCATCTGGTAAGAACTATATAACCTTATTGTTATTCCTTCCCCCTAAAGAGAGTATAAGAAAACAGTAAAAGAGAAGTAGTTTCTGAATCAAGTAATTGATAAAACAACTTGTCTTGTAAAACCATAGCAGATGCATAATTACATTTCAATATTATAAAACTGTTTTTACAAATATGTGCAATTACGTATGCATATAACTTGAAAATTATTAGAGATACAAAACGCAGTTATTTCCTTTTCTCTATTTCTTTTAATGTAACAATATTTTTTTATTCTGCATGACTTCCTGAAGGATTTTGTTCTCAACTTTAACAAAACCAAAGTTTAATCTGTATATGAAATCCAGTCTTTAGACCAAAAACTCTTTAGAGTTTCTTTAGAGCAGTTGTTTTTAAAGCAAAGCTTTATAATCATATGCTATTTGTAAGCATATTATAACATTTTCTTTTTTTTTTTTTTTTTCATATCATGCACATTGTAACTTGGAATACTGAGTACTGTATTAAAAAAAAAAAAAGACAACTTCATGGCATTCATTAAAACCACAAATTAAGATATAATTAAGTAGATTCCTGCTGGCAAAGCATTGTAACAAATTAATAGAGGACAGCTTTTTGCTCTAACTTCTCCATAGTCAGGAGAATATTAACTGTATTAATAGTGCTACATTAAAATATCTAGCTGTAAAAATTTTTCATCATTCAGAACTGCTGACATGTAAGTTTGTTATTAGAAAACCTCCAAACTTTTAGCTGCATATTATATTTGCTCATTCTCCTCTCTAGCTATTTCTAAGAAATATTCATTTACTGGATAAATTTAGTAACCAGTTGTCAATTCCTTATTGACACCAAAAGAATAGCTAAATCTCTTCCTCTTTGCTACCACTGGTTCCCACATTTCAATATTTTTTCTTCAGAATAGGTGTTGTAGGTTGCATTTTGTTTAATAACCTGAATGATTTCAGAGCCGAAATACAAAACCAAAAAAAGTCTGTAGTTAAGCAAAACAGATTCTGTTGTCTAGTAACCATTATTCTTCTGGCCATAATAATTCAAACATGATCCATATAACCATGAAAAAAAAAAAAAAAACAAACCCCAACCAATATTACTTATCCATCTGATGGAAGCAATTTTTCTTCAGTATCTGTAAATTTCAAAGCCACAATCATTCCCCATCTATGATAAACCTCATTCCCAAGTGGTCATCAAAACCAAGGCTTCCTATCCTGCTGTGTAGGTCACTAGCACTTGAGATAATTGAGAATGCCTCACCTCTGGCAGTCAGGAGCAGTCTCCTATGCTTCTTTGAAACACTGCAATTTAGATGCAGTGTTTATTTCTAGAATTAGTGGAATTCGCATCAATATCTTCTTGTTCCCTCCCTTCAATATAGAATTTTATAACATGGAAAGACTGGAATCTTGTGGTATTTCCTGAAAAAGGTCATTTCTATTTTTCTCAGTAAAACTTTCTTGAGCATTACAGCATTCATGGGAACTGAAGCTTTCCCTGAGGATAAGAGTCCATCTGTATTTTATTTCCAGGTTCAATTTTCATTGCAAGCAGCTAGGTTATGCCCTCTTTTTTGCTATCTGTACAATGTAATCATTTATAAATTAGAAATAGCGTATATAGGTAATCCTTCAAATAAATTATTCCAAGCCATTCCATTTGTATGGTTTTGCAGCCAGGAAAACACATAAATAAAAATAATGTATTCTATACAGGATGTAAAGCATATTGCTCTGACTCAAGCTTGCATTTGTATTTGGATGGAAACAGTCAGTGTTGCTCTGACTCAAGCTTGCATTTTTATTTGGATGGAAACAGATAGTGAGCTGTGCTTCACCCCTGCATTAGTCAATTGTCATAATAGCAAAGAAAAGTCTTACAACCCCACAACCCAATCTCTGCCTAGGACCTTTCCATCTGTCCTTGCCTCCTGCCATCAGGGATGCTTCCCCCAGTCATCCCTCTTACTGTAGGGATCCAGCAGCTCCCTGGTGCGGTCACCTTCTCTGGCTCAGCAGGCGGCAGAATGGAGGCTCCCACTATCTCCCTCCTTCTACCCTGTCTTTGGGATAAGAAGACCAGCCGATCCCATGGCTTGGTCCTACCTATGCATGCCCACCTATGCATGCCGCAACAGCAAGGCCCTGTGGGGATTCAATGTTACCCATTTATCCACACACCGCAGTTGACATCTCTGGAAACCACAGACTTGCGTTACTCCTTGCCCTGCTTTCAATCCAGCCCCAAATCCCTTTTCTCAGCCTGAATCTTCCCATCAGCTTTTGGGACCAAGGAATCAGGTACCAAAGTAAGCATGGTCACATGTACAGATTTTCTCTTAGAAAAGACTAACAAAATATTGTGTAGGCTGAAGAAAAAATTCAGCTATAGCCAGATATCTAGTTTTTAATTTATCTACCATAGCACTAAAAAGTATTTTTTGGCTTCTCTTTGGCTGAAGCACGTATATCATGGTGCCTGGGAGACTTTTCTACACGAGGGGTGGAAGTTGGCCATTATATATATTGGGAGGTCTACTTGGATTGAGCATGGCATACAGAGGATAACACGCACAAGAGATGATCAATCTGTGTTGTGAAGTACCAGGGAAGTACAGAGAGACACAGGTTAACATTATACTAAAGAAAACTAAAATCTTCCAATTCATTTTAGTAAGCTGACACACACACACACAAAAATGGATTTGTGCTTATTTCAAATGCTATTTTTTCTAAGACATATAAGTGAAATATTTTGATTTTGTGAGAAATGTGAATCTTAATTTCTTGTCCTCTCTGAAAATAAAACACCTTTTGAAAAATTAGATTCTAGACAGATTATAATTTCACTATTCAAAAGGCTCCATGATATTTTATCTTTAAACATAAGCAATTCTTCCAAAAAGATCTTAATAATATTTTCTAAAAAAATATTCATTTTGTACACTGGTAATATAAAATTAGCTGCTTTAACTTATTTCCTCATTTATAAAGTGCTATACTTCAATTGCCAAAACAGGATTGTAAGGAGATATGGTCTAGGGGTTGGCTCCTCTAGTTAGTTTTCAATTCTATCAGCATTCATGTAAGGACCATTTCCTGCGGTCACCAGCAAGAATATCTGTCTCACCACAGTACTGGAGCCTGGAGTTTTACCTATTGAATGGAATATCTTGTTTTCACTTTTTATGTTTAGTCAACTACTATACACTTTCACTGCAAAATGAGACATCAGGCTCATTTTTCACTAACGAATATGCAGCGATTCATAGAAATTATTTTTTTTTCTAGCCATGTGCAGCAAGTACATACTTGTTAATAGCACAGAAAGATTTAAGTTATTTTTAAACAGGACTAAAAATAACATTTTCATCTGGGATTATTATTTTTAATCTGACAGAACACCAATATATTAAGCATTGACTAATTAGTTATTTTTTTCCAGGAGATAAATTTTATGCAAATAAGCAGATTTGGCAGGGGGAAACATGCATTTTTATCTAAATCACAGGCAAGTAAGAAAAGGGTTGAATCATATATGAAAGGATATATAGAACATATAATCATATAAGAACAGTTTAATTTTGGATCATTAAACAAGTGCAATGTGTAAATTTTTCTAAACATCATATGAAAATTAAGGAAAATATTTACACCTTTATACAAAAAGGGTTTCAGTACAGCTGACAAAATCATTAAGAAAAATGTTTGCTATTTTAACTGCTTCTACTTCTTCAAATATGATTCTAGAAGAAGATAAGAGAATTCAGAAATGTCACACTATATCTGTTTAGCTAGTGGCTATTTGGCTCTGATCTGGCATACATTAACAGATCCGAAAGATGTGCAGCTATTCATTTGCAATTCAAACTGTCTGCATAACAGTATCACTCTATAAGAAACACAATCTATTATAATAAACTATCATTCAATAATGACTTTGATAGTTTAAGTGTTGATTAATGAAGCCTTCTGTCAAAAAAAATCAAATTGTGATAATTAATCATTTACAGTAAGAGATTCTGTGCGTGCATGTACATCTTCTAGCCCTTCTTGAGCAGTAACAGGAATCCATGTTTTCATTCAGTCATCATCAGGGGTAGGACATGTACCAGCAATTCCAGTACCTCAGTATAATTCATTCATGTGTCTATATGAATAACACCCTGCACAACAAACATATGAATAATAGATGTGCCAAACAAAACAGAAGTCAGTCTGCTATGGTAACTTTAGGAGTAATCATTTAGTCTGCATTGACTCTTAGGAACTCACTATTTTGCTACTATGTGCACAGGTTTTGGGTTTTTATTTTCAAAATAAGTAATGGGATCTTCAGCTGAGAAGGAGCACCCGCTTCATCGTGTTGTACACTCCACAATATTCAAAATGCATGCATGTATAAAAGACTACAGGCAAGCTCTGTCTAGCTGTGTATCTGAAATACAGACACAAGTACTTTCTTTTCAATCTGTAGAAGAGAAAGTGCCACAATCTTATGGCGCACTTTATATGTTATCCTGCCACAAAGAGACAACCTGCTGGGATTAATTGGAAATGCATAGGAAGGCAGCCTCAGCCTCCTAGCGCTGCTGAGCCTGTCGTCCTAATGCTAGCAAATCTGGAGCTGCTGCCGTCAATCCTCCACACTTAGAAAGAAAAAAGGGCACACTTTGGATTCTCACATACCATGACATGAATCAGAAACAGCAGAAACAAGCAATACACTTATACTGTTTCTTCAAATTTGTGAAGTTATTACTTTCTTCACATGTAACGGAGTTTTATGTAACTGAAATGTGATAAATGGAATAAAAAGGAAACATTATATTTCTTGGGGATTTTCTTAAGTTATCTGCATCTCCAAGGCATTTGAGAAATTAATGTCTGAATGCAAGAAAAACTAACAGCCTCATTTGCAAAAGTTGCATGGTGGTAAATTTTTAGCAAAATGCTCCAGTCTTTTGGGCGACAAGAGGGGAAAAATGTTTGTCCCTACTTTAAAGTTAAAACAACAAAAATGGGATTAGGACAGCAACTCTTTCAGTGTAGCCATCCAGCCAATTCCTTATCCACCAAGCGGTCCATCCATCAAATCCATGTCTCTCCAATCTAGAGACAAAGATGTCATGCGGGACAGTGTCAAATGCTTTGCAGAAGTCCAAGTAGATGATGTCAGTTGCTCTTCCCTTATCCACCAATGCTGTAGCACCCTTGTAGAAGGCCACCAAATTTGTCAGGCACGACCTGCCTTTGGTGAAGCCATGTTGGCTGCCACTGACCACCTCCTTATATTCCATGCGTCTTAACATAGTTTGCAGGAGGATCTGCTCCATGATCTTGCTGGGCACAGAGGTGAGACTGACCGGTCTGTAGTTCCCTAGGTCTTCCTTTTTTCCCTTTTTTAAAAAAGGGCATTGTGTTTCCCCTTTTCCAGTGGGAACTTCACCAAACTGCTACAACTTCTCAAATATGATGGATAGTGGCTTGGCAACTTCATCTGCCAGTTAACCTCAGAACCCACAGATGAATCTCATCATGTCCCATGGACTTGTGCACCTTCAGGTTCCTTAGGTCGTCTTGAACCTGGTCTTCTCCTACAGTGGGCACTTGCTGATTCCCTGCCTTTTTCTTCTGCTACTTGGGCAGAACAGCCCAAGTGATCACAACAGCTTAGTCCATTCAAGTGCTTGGAATGAAAGCATGAACTTCCCACATACATCTGAATTGCTGCACCCAAGATCAGATTGTATTTCCTGGGTTCATATGTGTAATCCATATGCATCCCAGCCGGCCACGGGACAGAAGTGGCATGTGGAAGAAAACCAATTTGTATGGATATGGAGGAAGCCCTAGCATGCACAGTACCAGGCAGCACAGGGACCACTACCATGGGGTGCACCAAGAAGAGAAACAGTTCTACCTTAGCTTCTTGGCATGGAGAGCCTAAGTGAATACAGGATCCTGTGTAAAATCAGTGCAGAGCATTAATGAAAGAAAAGTTACATAAAAGGGAAGAGGAGTGTAAAAATCATGAATATACTTAACTATGCAATTTCCTATGCAATACATTTTAGCTTTATTACAAGATTTGAAGTGTGCTACCACCAGAACATCTGCTTGAAATGCTTCAAAGTGATGTTTACTGTAGCATTTGCCTAAAGCTATCAGCAAATATTTATGAAATGCACCAGCTGAGTATTTCCAAGTATACCAATAACAGTTTGTACATAAGATGGGTAGCTGCTACTGTTATTAGTTACCCTATCAGGTCTGGGAGCAAACATCCATATAAAGGCTTTAGTAGGTTCCAGTCATGCAGGTTACCTATGAGATGTTATTTCTTGTTTTTCATTTGCTTTTTGAATAAACCCATGAAATTGAACCCTCTCTATAAAATTTAGTCATATTTAAAACAAAAAGGTAGGAAATCCTAGATCCACAGCTAATCACATGCCTAATAAAAAACAGTACACCTCTAGGTGATATAAGGTCAATATTAAAATATTTTGAAGTACCACAGGAATCTGTGTGAAGTTGTCCATTATTCTGCATTTAAAGGACTATGTGAATAGTGTACACTAAACACTGTGTGTACTTAATGGTTAATATTGAGGGTTCACTCATTATCACAATCCACCAATTAGGGACAGAAAATGAACGAAAATCAGAGAGGATTTAAAAGGAAAGGAAAAGCATAACTAAAGAAAAAAATCACAAAAATAGGGTGATTAATCACAGGAGTGCTTAACAAAACAAAGCACGTTTTTACAAATACATTTTATGCAAATTCTATATATTCTTTAGATACCTTTTTTATTTTTGGTAGTCTGTCATTATCTTCCTGTCTTGCTACCAATAATGGGAACATTTGAACTAAGAGGGCTGGACAAAAGAAAAAAAAAAAAAAACAACCAAAAATAGAAGACTGCAACTTTCTTAGGGTTGAGACATTTGTGGTTGGAGGGTGTATCTACATATGCACACAAAGGGAAATGGAAGAAATTTTACCTTATCCAGATAGATGGGATTTCATCTTAGAATTACAGGAAAATAATACCTCCTTTCTACTCCCAAATTCTTGTTCACAAGAACAGTTCTAGGCATGTAATTAATTTTAAGCATACTACTCCAGTGGGACAGGTCTTATGCAGAAATTTACTCTTGTGTTCACATTTCAGGATCAGACACTAAAGAAGCGGGTGCTTCTGACTAAGTTCTCTCCCTAATAACAGAGGAGTTAAAGCTAGCAAACAGATCTGCTGCATGAAAAGTCTAACAAAGTCTTCCTGTAGCTTGGAGAGGACAACAGTGCAGATGAGAACAGTGCCATCCCTGTCAGCCACTCCCAATCTGCTTTCATACGTCTAACTGGACATGCAAAAGTCCAGAAAACAGAATCTCTGACTTTCATCACAAGTTTCTTTCACCATTACTCGTTATTCAGTCAAGATCATGTGTCTTTATCAAGGGATAAAGACTTACCCCCTTGTTCTCTCTCTCTCATCAACCTGTTTTATTTTGTTTTTCAGCTAAGAAACTTCGACTGTGAATGAACTTCCCTCCTCCTTCCTCACTATTTGTGATAACTGAACTATTCCAGCCCTGATAATTTCCCCAGCACACCTTCCTTCTTCAGCAATTATTTATAACACCAATTGCCTCTTTTTCTTATTGTTGTCCGGTTTGGGATTTTTTGCTCAGTAGGTTATTCTGAGAAGTTATGTTTGTGATAGGCAGAGCACTTGATAGCATGTACAACTCATTAAGAAACACACGTGAACCCCACACACTATCAGAATTATTCAGTTGCAGAGGTCTATAGTCTGAATCATCACAAAGTCAAATTTAAGCGAAGCAAGAACTAAGAGTATAAAGAAGCAATAACTGTGATAACATAAGATCAGAAAGGGTGATCTTCCTTGCTCTTATCAACAGTTACAGTCAGATGTAATGAATATCAAAATTAACATGGAATGAAAGAAATCTTTTTTCTCCCCATCTTATTGATAATGCCAAAGCACTGTGTTTTGATTGTTGGTTCATTTCGTTTAATTTTAAAACCAGGATTTAGTTATGATTTACATTAAATTTACCATAACATTGTTATATCATTAGTAATCCAAACAAACATTTTGTTTCTCATACTGATGCAATATTAAACATTTTGATATTATGTATTTAAAAAATATATTTTTTTCCATTTCTCTTCCACCAACTTTCTCATTTTTTCTTCACATTTTACCTGCTTTTAATCAGAATTTGAACATTCTTCCCTTATTGCAAGTCAGGGACCCCCCAGGGGTAGAAACAAGTGTCCACACTCCTCTGATGTCAGCTGCTATAAAAAAAAAGAAAAAAATGGGAACCCTGGGAATAGGGAAAAATAAGGGAAAAATAGGGAAAAAATAGGGAAAAACTCAATTGGCGATTTTTTGGTCAACTTGAATCTACTTTCAGCTTTCTAGCTACTGCAAATGGCATGCATCAAATCAAAGACCGATTTAACGTAAGAATGGTCACAGTCATTACCCACAACATTAAAAGATGTGCAGAATTGAAGAACCACTGCCTAAAAATTACTTTTATTTCAGTTTTATGGTTTAAAAAAAATATTAAAAGTTAAATGATTTTCCCAAGCTAATGTATATAACATGTACTGCACTCTCCAAGGGAGACCAAGTGCTGCAGTCATGAAGCCAGGTTCCACAACACAAGACTATAATCAGAGTCAGCTCAGTAAGTGGGGTCAGATTTTTATACTCTCCAGACTTTACAAGCCATAGGAAACTTGGGCCTTCCACTTACATGACATAACTAGGCTGGATAGACCTATCCTTCAGAGCACTGGGACACAAGTCTACTATTATGCTTTTCTCCCTAACTCTGAACACAATTGCTCTATCAAAACATTCCTGTAAAGTTATTACCTTTTAAAGTATTTTCCCTAGGTTTCTATCCAACCAACTTCAAGCAAAAAGGTTTTGAAATTTTTACCCTTACCTTTTGATTTTCATGTGTTTAGTACAAATGTTTTTCAGAGTATAGGTTCCAGGGAACTGAGATTCAAGCAAATGGTAGGTGAGATTAATTTCTACCTTAGCGTGCAGAAATAAAAAAAAACAAAACAGTTTTCTTATCTTAATCAATCTTTCTGCAAATTTGGTCTTCCATGAGAAATTTTTTGAGGAAGAAAAAGGAATTGTTACCTGTCTGATGAAAGCATTTTCCATAGAGGAGCATTCCAGTTCCTTTACCTCCCATAAAATACTTTTTTAATCTTCAGCAGTACAGTCATTTAGGTCAGCAAGAATTGTTTGTATACATAGAAACTTTCACGACATAAAGTGAACTATGTTGCATAATTTAATATTATGACCAGAAATGGAAAATATTTCACCATAACTATAATCACGAAGATTAACTATATTAGCCTCCTGTGTACACTTGTGATTGAAAGTATTCAAAACTGTTCATTTGAAAAAGAAAGGCTAATATATTTGAGGCAGGAATTGCCTAATACAAGACAGTATCACAAGCCTATAGAAACACCTCTGCCCATGAAAATAGGAGGAGATAAAAAAAAAAAGAAAAATTAAATCTTTCTCAATAATGTCATTTAATGATTCAGGTTATCTACTACACTTCCCTCTGGCTATTCACTATTTCAAACCAGTTCTTTTTCTATTCAGTAAGTGTTGAAGCATGACATAACTTCTAGCCCTTCCCTATCATTTCAGTTTGTGAAATGAAGTCACAGTGGATACTTATTAAAGATTCTGATCATCAGTCTATTTGCAGAGATACTGACTTCATCAAGCCGTTAATAAAGAAAAGAATGAGCAATGGGATCTTAGATTTTGCCGATAAGTGAATTTCATTTTTACTTTACGTTTTCTCCATCTACTTTTATGAAATACATTTTTTAAATATATTTTTCATTAAACACTTCTAATTAGTTCATTTTCTATTATTATGTTCATTTCTTCACCAATTATTAATAAGATTTCTGAAGGTACTTTGCTCCAGACACCATAAATATATTAACCATTTTCAGGAGAATATAAAGCATTCCATCAAGTGCACATCTTCAAGAAAGTTACTTGACCAGAATGAAAAAAACCCTAAATCTGAAAGATTTTTTTTTTTTTTTACACTATATCTGAAAAAAAAATCCGCAATCAAAACCAGCCTTATTTTTTACCTTTGACTGACTTTGATGCTGAATAGGTTTCTGATTTCATTGTGTTATTAAAGCAGAATATTCACTGGTGTAGAGAGAGTTCATTACTGTGAATGATCTTGTGTAAGTTTTAATTCCTTACAAAAGTTCTATCTTGTACGTTAACCACAAAATAAACTTTAGTACATGATAGCTATAGGTATCCAAATTAACGAATGAAAGACTTGACTTTATTTATCATTCACGTGGAAAGAAGAAAGTCAATGCAGGTATAGCATTTGCACACAAAAGAAAAGAAGAGAAGAGATACGTTGGTGGTAATCACAGCTGATAAACAACGCTGAGTTGGAAAGAAGAATAGACATTTGAAAAATTCAAAAATTGTGAGCACAAATTACATAGAGACGCAGGAGTATTATCAGAATACGTTATTGGTCAGGAAAAGAATATGTCAGATTCTGGGTTTTATTACACCTAAGATTTTTTTATTTTTTTTTTAATCATTTTAATGACAGCTGCAGGTGCATTGGAAAGCAGCTGCTTTCTTACAAAGGTGTTCTGAAATACTCGTATTTGTAGTACTGGTCATAAAGGTTGGTCAGTGTACTTATAAAAAGGAAACCCTGTCAGTAGCCCAAGATATTTGCTTCCTATGTGTTTACAACAGTATCTTTACTTTACTGTGAGCAAAACGTGCATGCATGAAATTTGAGATACCCAGCATAACAAGGAGGTACAACTCAGAAGATGACACACCACCAATCATTATTGTGTTATGTCCTAAATTCATTATCTTTTAAATAATATCCTTATGAATGTGAGTAGAGTCATTCAAAAGCAGTTAGCCAAACATTTCATTTTCAACATGTCCTTCAACAGCAAAAGTTTCACACTCTGACTATTATAATTTTCAGTCTACTTTATTATCCCAAGACAGAGAAACCATATAATTAAATTAACTGTGACTTTGCAACTAATTTTCAGATTTTAAAAAAACATATGGTACCTTTCATGGGACATTTAATCTGTTCATTTATTAAAAACTTTGACCCCACAAGTATTTTCCTCAGTTCAATTAAAAATCTATTATAATATTAGTCCATGCATCAGTGTCATGTAATCATTACTACTCAATACAAGCCACACATAATGGGTGAGAGATGAGTAGACCTTAGCTTTAACTTCAATACAGTATACAGCCTTTGTAGTGAACATGCTTTCCTCTTTCTTTCATTTTTTGCAAGCAGATTTCAAATGTTTATTATTATTTTCATCTTTCTGAGCACGTACCTGTTCCATATCCCCGTTGGTGAGCACCAAAGCTTCACAAGCCTATAGGAAAACATAGGTCAAATGTTTGGAGCTAGACATTATGTTGGACTACAGAGGGAACGTGGGTGAATGCTCCCACCTGTTTACATCACCATTTTGATTTGGTGCCTGTTTTGCTCTAATCTGCCACTTTCAAACAGTCCAGAGGCTGACCATGCCAAGTTTGATACTCTCTCCCTCTATGCCGATCTTCCATGTCATCACTCCAGGCCCCTGAACAGGAGCAAGATATATTTGGTGTCATGTTATAATAAGACAAATGTGGGTTTGTGAAGCAGTCCTCTTCTTATTCAAGATATATGGCAGTATCAACCACAAAACTACTGAAAAACACTGTCCTAGGCAACTAAGAGATCCCCATGAAGTCAGCCACAGCACAAAGAATTTGTCTTGAGTTTTCAAGTAGGTCTTATATACAAACATTATGGTAGCATGATATTGCATAGACACTTCATTTTGAAATTATTAAATCAGACTGTCCTGAGACTAGGGATGTCAACCTGATACATGCAGTAATTTTTGCCAATTAGGTGTATATTATGCCTCACAGTGCCAGATCTCTGCAGATGTGGGACAAAGAAGGATGTGTACATGAAGAGGGGACAGAAAGGATCTCCAGCTGAAGCCTCAAGACCAGGACAAATGCATAGCTCTGATGAAGGCTGCGCTTCTCAATGTACTCGTAGTGGACAGGAAAGAGGTCAACGCTTACGGGACATGCACTGTGGGACAGTAGGAAGCCTTGACCATCCCTGGCTCAGTTGCCAGACGATGCAATGAGTGTTGAGCTTGCTGGTGCATGTTCATAGTTCACAGTATAGAGGTCACAGACAAAGGTCAAGTTACTTAGCAAGGATTATCTCCTACTTGTTTCTTGAGAGGTCTAATGTTCAACCACATTAATCAGAGCTCACTGTTCATTGGCAGTCCAAATGTACTACGAACACAGCCCTTGGCAAAAGCTGTCAGATGTTTAAAGACAGGTAAAACTAATTCTGTGCAAAATACGGAAACACCCACGTTATTTCCGTCTGAAATCCTACTTGGGTTGTGGTAGGTTTCTATTAATGAAGAAATTGCCACAGCCTTTTCTTTCTTTCCTCCTTCACCATCATACTTTGAGTTATTTTCTCTCTCTTGTTGCTGCATGTCATTTATGAATCTTCACTGCTCATTTATGATTAGTTTTGTAATAACCTTTCTTCCTTCTCTTTCTCCTCACTTGTCATTACTGCTTTTTTATACCTCCTTATTCATGAAGAGATCAGATTTTCAAGATCATTACCACCTTGCTCCCCTTCAAAAGAAATTCCACTGCCCTGCTGCACACATAAGTTTCAGATTCAATATTCCTTTTTTTTTTTTGCCTTTATTTTGTTTTTTTCACTTCAGGCATCAAAAAGCTTGTAGCTTCTCTGTTTGTATGTGCAACATCTCAAAACTCATCCAGAGAACCATGGATAAGGTTTTTTCTTATGACAGGCTCTAAAACCTTCAGCTTTAATGTCTCAGACTTAATCACATTCAAGCAAAAAAAAAAAAACCCAGCTTTTGAATTTCTACGACTTACTGTAAAACTACTACCCAGATTTACATTTAGACAGCAAATGTTACTGAGGGTAAACCATACCATACCTGATATCTTTAATAATAATCTAGATAACAATTGATGTCTGTAAAGGATTAAAGCACATGGAAAAGGATTTGAATGCTCTGTGCACTTAGGACAAAACATCGTTTAAAATGTTTCAAAAAATAATAAACAGTGATCAACCATGGCAATTTCCAGAACTACTACTGCATTGATTTTATGATTATTTCTAAGGAAATAATATGTAATTAAAAATGATTAAAAATTTTAAGAGTACAGTTGCCCTACTGCTAGTTTGCATGAGACAGCTCTTTATTGCCGTTTTCTCTTCGGTTTTCTTCAATAAATTTCAGTGGATTAGTCTGAAATAAGAGGTTTCTACTGATTTGAAAGGCAACAAGAAACATGTTTCAAAGACAAGGTTAGGGACGCTGCAATATTTGTTAGTTCTTCATAACATTTACAGAGAGTTTCCATTTTTTAAAGCACTATAATGCAAGAAAGCAGAGCAGGGAAAGGGAAGGTTCTAGCTTCACCAAATTTATCTTTGAGAACTCCATGAAAGACAGTACAAATACAGTGATTTCAAAATTGAATTGAACATTAACAGAAAACTAATCAGAAATAACTCCTGACAATTCAACCTCAAGTGTACTGTAACGTGGATACCTCCTTGTGCTGCCTATGATGCAGCGGAGATGCATCATTTTGTAGCCCATGTGAAGAGGCACTATAAAAAAATACAGTGCAATCTTTAATAAAAGCAAGTTCTATTTTTCTGTTATCTTCAACCAAATACATTTGAAAGCGCATAAGAAAAAAAAAAAATAGACAAAACCAACAAGCAGGTACAGGGAGTACCTGTTAGAACCCAGAACTCTATATAAAACAAATGGATGGCAACAGTTTTCTAGAGATGGTCTTCATAAGGTTTTTTTGATTCCTGCTGTATATAAACATTTATGCAGTGACTGTTCTGATAATTTGGCATCAGACTGAAAAGATAAATTTTTTAATAAATTAAATTGATAAAAACCTTACCAGGTGAAATAATACCCAACACATGCAAAATTTTCACTCAAATTTTCTTCAGTTAACACACTGCAAAAACCAAAAAGCCACAATTTACCAGAATAATTTAATTGACTGCTTTTGTTTTTAATAGAAAATCATAATATATGTATAAAGTAAAACTGCATCTTCTTACATTGCATAGAATTTATATTTAGTACAGCAGTGCTACTTCGTGTTTTTAAATTAAAATACTTGTCAAAAAAATCCACTCAGAGTTATTCCAATGTCAGCATATATTAACTCTTACTTCCCTACAAAAGCCATAAAATTGTAGTTTCTACCAGCAGCCAGACTCCTGGGTTTTTTTTTTTTCATGAAAAAAAAAAGAAAAGAAATCTGGTTTTAATTGTTCGCTAAACTCTTTCATGCTTCTTGCTCTAACTGATGCTAATGGCAATGTCCAGAGTCCTGAAAGGTACCACAGATTCTGTAAATTATATATATAATATGCTCCAAAGCATTGGTAATAGATAACATATTATAAACTGTATTATTGAGATAAACAGGTTATTATTTAGGGAAAGAGTTGATACACATTTCAATAGAAACTTCTTCATGAAATTTACCTGAATTGAATATACAGAAAATGCAACAAAGTGTCAAATTTTGATTTTATAAGTTCCAACCTAGTTGATGAATACTTGTTTGGCCCCAGTAATGTGTCTTAAAGAGTGGGGTGACCTTACAACTACCCTACAAAGGGTCAGTCAATGAAGACATCATGTCTTTTAAACGGTAAATCAAATGCAGATGCAGAGGAAATCCTCTGGTATGAAAATTCTTACCATCAAATAGGTTGATGGTAAATATTGAAAAGAAAAAAAAAAAAGTCAATTGAAAAAAAAATTTGAGGCCACAAGGTAGATGACTTAAGTATTAGAAACAAAGAAAATATTAAAATAGATAGAGAAAAACTGGAAGGCAGGGAGAACAAAAACACATTTAGTTCTGGCAAGTATCTGCAGCCAGCGAGGAGACATTGCCAGCTGGCTATCAGCTGCAGATGGAAATATGTTCTAACAACTGTTCTGGGTGGTTTCATAGTAAAACAGCTTCTTCTCTCTTCTAAAAAGGTGCCTATCTTAGGAAGAACCATATGTACAGCCACGAAAATCTATCCATTTTAGGGATACTTACATTTTAGGAAGACTGGATAAAAGGAAGAAAGCATCACGAATTCAGGAACTTACAGGCAGCCAATGAAAAATGCATTCTTGCAGCAAACTTACCAGCTCTTACTTTGAGGGTTTCCGGGGAGCTTCTAAAGTTTCCCACAAAATTTTACTGGAATAACATTCGACATAACAAGCCAATTTCTAAACCTCAGCAAAGAGGAATGATTCCACATACGATATGAACAAGGACAACTGTACTATTTTCAGCATGGTTTACAGCCAGGATTGTGTTCAAGAAAAAAGATTACTTACCATTTTCAAACATGCTACACTCCTGGAAACACATGGGAATAAAAGTTTGTAGCTATTGAAGAACACTCAATAAAAATAAAGATACGCAGCAATAATTATTTCATTATTTATAATTCTGCAAGTAGATAACACTCAATAATTGTTCATGAACTTTACTTTAAAATTACATGTGGTACACTGCATATAATTTATTTCTTTAGGTGTTTTATACATCTCTAAACAGTGGTGCTCAGGAGCAGATTTTCAAAAGCATAGAAATACCTATAAACATCCCATTTTCTGGAGTCCACTGGAAATGTGTTATTTAAACCCTTTATTGATTTTGAGTATTTGTCCTTCACTGTAGGATTCAAATATCGTCAAAAAGCGTTTGACTCATTGATAAAGCATCTTTGAACAATCAGTATACAAAGCTATTCACCAGTGCATATTCATTTTTTATAATTGATAGATGCTAAAAATATGTAATAATCAAAACTGGAGGTTTTCAAGGCAATCATATAATCATTTCCACTTCTCAAATATTGTCTGACCTATTCATAAGCAAAGGACTTAAACACCCTCCCATATAGACCTAAGTTTTCTAGCAACCTCCCTGTTATTGTTCTCTACTTTCTTCAAGACACACTGGAAATTGCCAGGCTGAGGACCACCAAGCTCCACTTGTTTGTAGGATTTGAAGTCATCATGCTGCTAGTGCATATAAGCTAAAATTGCCTTTAATTTTTGAAAGTGTCTAGGCTTGTCTTTCAAGAGGGCTCAACTTCTGTTTTGGCTTCAGGAAAAACAGCTACTTGTAAGCAGACCCGGCACATTGAATGCCGAGCACTTACGAAATTCTGGCCAACTTGCAGACATTGAACACTTGCAAACCTGTATGCGCAGATTAAAAAGAAAATCTGATTTCCTGGTATAGGTGAAAAAGTCCACAGCTTCAGTTAAGGAAAGCAGGTTTTGTGTGATCATGAACTGATAACACATTCCCTGGGTCACCTCTCTCGAACTGTAGCCTCTCAAGAAGTTCTATTTCTGTCTCCCCCTCAAATCTCTCTGCTTGTCATGTAGTTTCAGAAGCACCTTTGATATAAGCCATGGGACAACCTTAAGCAATTGTTTCTTTTCCATAGCACCTGCTCAAGACTGCCCCTGCTTACTAAATTCGAAGGGGAAAGCATAAAAAAAAAGGGGAATATTGTCTACT
This sequence comes from Dromas ardeola, assembly GCA_013398915.1. Classification (NCBI taxonomy): domain Eukaryota; kingdom Metazoa; phylum Chordata; class Aves; order Charadriiformes; family Dromadidae; genus Dromas; species Dromas ardeola. The sequence goes on along the minus strand of VYZM01010573.1, from coordinate 33,638 downwards.
TCCTTATCCAGTTACGGGATTCCTGGAAGAACAGAGCAAGAGTTCAATGAACTTTCCCTCTGCATACAGAAGTGCTTACTGCTTCTATAAAAATGAGATCCTTCAACCAAAGAAAGAAAGAAAGAAAGAGAGGGGAAAAAAAAAAAAAAAAGGTTTGCAAGCGAATGACCCACTAAAAACTTTCTGATCATTTGCCCCAGCCCTTGACTACCCAAAGGGCTGAAGTAACGTGTTCTATTTGGCAACCGTCCCTTGAAAGTACAAAAAGGGGGGAAAAAAATGGTATGTTGTATCTTTCCTTCCATATTTCAACATAAGCCTTTTCCAGATGTTACACGAAATGGAATTATAAAGTCTTGGGTTTAATGGCTGTATAGCATGTGGCTCTTCCCTATTGCAAGAAACAGCAAATGTTTGTATTTTGGGTTTTTTGTCCCACTTTGTAACACCCAGTTTTCAGAGAAGGTGGGGAGCAGAATATGAGGAGGACAGATAATAAAGTTTGATCTACTGTGAAACATATAAAAAGCTTTTGATATTTGCAAGATAGCACGCTTTTCTCACAGTGAGAGGCTGAAGCAGTTTGGAGGTTAAGCTTCCATCACAGCGCAGATTTCAAAGCTTTTGAAAGTAATAGACCGTTAGAGACAAAGCTAGAAGAAATAGCTTTCTTCTGAATTTATACTTTTAATAAGGGTGTACGTGCTAGCAAAGTCTACAAAGCATTATCTATTGCTAGAAATGCCTCTACAGGACTAATGCTTTCTGTGTGACCTGTAATTCTAACACACCTCTGCACTGGAATAGTCTTTCTTTTAATTTTATTTCTCCCCACCCCACAGCTGCTGACTCAGGAAGACATCACTACTTCAATTACATGCTGGAGATGTTGTTAAGCCTCGTCCCCTTCCCTTCACAGTGGTGAGAATAAGAAAAAAAAAATACACACCACTACTATTAAAACTGGAAACTAAGGTTATAATTTTTTACTTTAAGTCCAGGATGTCGGCCCTGGATATATTTACATTTTAAGCCTTAGTCTGGACATGCCCTTCCCTCCCCCCTACCATGATACGTGTATTAGTTTGTTATACACTTTGCTGGTGAGCAGGAAAAAAAATACCAGTTCTGCTAATGTGATATTATCCAAGCCCTGCAACATATTTATGTTTTTATGTAGCATTCATCCAACTTATCTCCACTTCCCAGCCAGTCCAGGATGCTATCAGCAACCTTCATAAGTCTGCTGTCTTAAAACAAAAATGTCTTTTTCCTCCAGTTTGTCTGGGTTTTATACTTCTTTCTTGGACCGTTTCCCAGGCTCATGTATTCTCTCTACATCACTTCAGTTAATTACTTATATTTGATGGCCACCTCTGCAAGCCCTATTACTTATTGCCACTTGTGAACTGCTATAATGTGAGGTGTTTGTCACTTACACCAAGGTCATAGCTAGCCCTGTTATCATTTGGTTGCATTCCCTATCTAGTAATATTGATGATAGTATAGCCTGAAACATTTTCAGCTCACACTGACCCCATATGAACAAGCACCATGCATTCACCTTACGTTACTTCTGCTGAGTAAGCCTTTAGTTCTCAGCAGCGCAGCGCTGCAAATGTTAACTGTAAGTCATTGTGGTGAGCTGGGAAGCAACATAAAAATTCAGTTGCTGCAGCTTTTGTGGCTTGAAAGGTGACATTGGTCATTTTTCCCCCCCCAAGCTTTTGCTGCTTACTGCTAATCTTTTCTTTCCACTGGGCCTTACAAGTGGGAGTAAAAATAATGTCTCATTCTTTAATGGCAAATATGACACAGAACTCTCTATTTAAAAAAAAAAAATAATTAAAAAGATATTGTTCATTTTTACATTCTGGTGATATATCTTCTTACATTTGTGATTTTCAGGGTCCTGATTACAGGTATTCTATTCTGGTTTATTAGTAATAATAATAACAACAACAGCAGCTATATTAACAGTTCATACTTCAGTTTTGGAGATTTGACNTCTCATTCTTTAATGGCAAATATGACACAGAACTCTCTATTTTAAAAAAAAATAATTAAAAAGATATTGTTCATTTTTACATTCTGGTGATATATCTTCTTACATTTGTGATTTTCAGGGTCCTGATTACAGGTATTCTATTCTGGTTTATTAGTAATAATAATAACAACAGCAGCTATATTAACAGTTCATACTTCAGTTTTGGAGATTTGACTCCAGATGAACTTACATACTCCCACCTGCTCTCATCCTATTCTGCTGCTGTGCTTTATCAAGCACTTATTAACAATTTAAATGTGTTTTTTCCTACATCTATCTGAATTGCACACTGTCCCCAGTTCCCAAAGTTGGCATACTCAAGCTGTCTGCAGACCTTCTTGTTTTTATCGTATGTAGACTCTTTCTCAAGAAGGATGCTGAGTCTATAAAGTTACATATTTATATTGTTCCTTGATACCAGCAAGACAGTAGGTAGATCTGGATAAGATCACTAAGAATTTTTCAGCATGACTGAACGGGGGCGGGGTGGGGGGGAGGAATAAATAAAGGAGTCAACCTTCATTCAAGCTGTAAACATCATTCAGCTCAATGGCATTCTGGCCAAGCAGATACCTTGTCTAGTTCTCAAGCACAGCCTTTGTTAGTGCTGTTATACCAGTGACTGACATGGCTGGTGGCAGTGGGCCAGCCACTAGGCTTCCTTATGCTTCAGTTTTTCCTGTCTGTAAACGGGAAAGATAATGACCCTGAATTCCTGCTTTGCATATTTTCAGTCACTGTTTAGAGAGAGAAAAAAAAAAAACAAACAAAAAACAACTACCAAATCAAACCACCTCCCCAAACAGTTTCCATAAGTTCTGGCACATGACCTGTGCCATTAGACACCTTCCCTTTTTGTTAAGTTGCAAAATCTCTTAACCGGGAATCCATTTCTATTTATTAAGGGAAATGATAGTTAAACTGGTGCAGCTAGTCAAATAAAAATATATATAAACCCACAGTCCCAGAAAAAAAGTCTCAGGATATACAAGTAGAAAAAAGCGTTCCTGTATCTTTAAGCAAGGCTACAAGAAAAATGTCAAAAACAAAGACAGATATGAAGTCAGGATTTTCTGAATTACAATCTTATGCACTGGCCAGTAGGTTATAAATTTTATCTAAAAATTCATGGCTTCTGTTATCCATATTCCATCAGAGATTATGGCACAAAAAGCACAAAGTAAACTCAAATCCAGGGCACACAGTTTATTTAAGAAGCAATACTGAAAAGTTCACTGGTCTAAATAACCTAAAATGACATTTCATGTGTCTATGGTGATTCAGAAAACCCCAACGTGCCTGAATAATGTTAGTCAGACTTTAGAAAGTGCTACTAGAAATACATTATTAAAAGCCAGTTTAAAATTTAGCTGGTACAACGCTTTCTCAAAAATTCAATCATTGTTTAATTTAATTCTCCACTTAGTTCGATTAGAATCTCAAAAGTAAAGTTATCTATATTAAAAATAAAATTTGCTCATTATTTTGATCACTACAGGCAGATATTACTGGATAATTTCATCTGTAGTGGTAAAAGATATCCATTTAATTAAGAAAGAAGGGAGGAAAAAAAAATAATACTAGAAAAGAGGCATACTAGTGAGCAAAGTAGGTCCAGGAAAGAACACATACGCCTGGTTTTTAGCCGAGAGTGGTAGTGTGTACCCCTGTACCTACTCAGCTAAAAAGATTCCTCACTGCAACTGAAATACCAGTTAACTTTATAACTAGTAAACAGGTACTTTGCAACAGAGAGAGATCTGACCTTTGCGACAGATACAGAATATAGGCACATCTGTGCCATAAGAAAAACAGTCTTTGAAACCTTAGCCCTTTTATTAGGCCAGTTCTCACACTTTTAAATGACTTAGGAAATTTATATAGTTCTCTACTATGTTATTTCCTGCATATATAATCAAGTAGACAAAAGGCAAAGTTTAGAATAATACAGGCTGATTTAGAGCAGACCGGTCAATCCAGACAAAGATCGATCTGTGGCAACATGGTGAGCAGTGTACTAAAGAAACAGTATTGTACATAAAACAGAGTGGTATGTTGACAAACTTTACAATGGGGAAGAAATTATAATTTACACCGACAAGGGAGAATACTAGCCATAAAATAGCTAATTATAATTCTAAAAACTAATTAATTTGCTTTTTCCAATGACTACTTCTTATTAAACCTTTTTTTAAAAAAAAAGTAACAATAATGTACTGAAGTTTTTCAGACATTAAGCAGGGAACAGATATAGAATGATAGAACTCAATCCAAAAATGAGGCCCAAGGATATGGAATTGTACCTTTCGACAAAGTACAGGAAAAAAACTGTACCAATTATGTATTTGCCTAGTTCTAGACAACAGTTCAGTAAAGTCTGATAACATGCTTGATTCTAAGCCCTTAAAGTAATTCTAGTCTTATTCACAAAAGCATTTAAATGTAGCAACTCAAACACCTAAAATGATCACAAGTACATGTTGGTGCCCCTCCAATAAAATATTACTTTCTCATCATCTGTGTTAAAAAAAAAGGCACATTCTAGACAAAAAGTTCTTTTAATCTGTTTTACTAAACAGTCTATCAATATTGAAATATTGGGAGTGACAAGTGGAACCACATCAGTAAACATTTATAGAAGTTGTTGTACATGATTATTTGAAGGTCCATTTGTCAACATGAGTTTTGTATTGGTTTAGTTATCTTAGTGTATTCTTAACTTCCTCTAACTGTATTTATTTCTCAAATAAAAGTGAAAGCATGCCCCCAAAACTCCTAACAGTGAATCTGAAAGAATTTTAACACATTCTTGAGGTTATGCTGGGCGTGCCCTTTTTGTAATTTGTTTTTCTATCTTGTCAATTATGCATGCATTCTATCTGTATCTTCACCATAGCCAAGCTTGCTTCTTTATATAAAATTATTTAATGAATTTTTTCCTTTTTGATGGTGTGCTTAATGAGACTTGAGGTTATGAATTTACTCCTTGTTATTTTCCTCTTACAAGATGATATAAGCAGAATATAATTGACCAGATCCTTAACCAATATAAATTATCTGCATCGAATCAAAATCAGTTTACATCAACTACATCAAGAGTCTAACATGAAACAAGTGCACCTAAAGCAAGATGACGTGTTTAATTACCCATAGTACAATTGTATGTGTATTATTACATACAATTAAGACTATTGTTCACTTGCGTAAAAGGAAAAAATTCTAAACCGTGTTTTGAGGCTTGAGGTTTCATCCTACTCCTGATTAAGTAGGAACTCCGATAGGATAATATGTTGTATAGACTGCTTCCCAAAGACATGCATGACTCACTGTCTGGAACTTGTCCTTTTAAAGAAAATCATGAACGCTTGTAGAGAAAACCATCTCCAACAGTTTCCTTCCTCAAATTAAAGATAGCCAGTTTGGCAAATGCTGAGAATTGGCTGTCAAAAGGTTTGACAGACTTAACAGAGCTATGAACCAAGTGCCTAAACAAAAATGGACTGGACGATTACCATGATCCCACTAAAAAGAGTGGGACAAGACCAGTCACATAGCCTAGATATACATTACATAAACTAAAATTAATTTTGAACAGGTGGAGGTAAAGATATAAACAATATAAACTATAAACAATATAAACCACAATTATTTTTAAAATACTTTCTAACTCTTGATCTATCATTCCAGAGTAAAAAGAACATGTCTTACACTTTTAAACTTAATCATCAAGAAGAAGAACCCCCGCCCAAGGAGGTTCTGTTGCAGGTTCTCCTACTTTGAATGGGAAGAGAAGGTTGAAGGCAAATAAGAAACACTACATGAGCGGAAGAGGTTATTGTAAGCAGCCTAAACTTCCTGAAAAATAGGAGTACGCTCTCCCCTGGTGGATGCTGGCTCTGGGCATTAATGGCTTTATGACCACCTGAAGGCAAACTGTTTTCAAACTCTTCTGTTCTCTCCTGTTGAGTGACTACAGTAAATCTGTTTCCTTTAATTTGGTTTTGTTGATACAGTTGGTTTTTCCCCCACTGCCAATAACAGAGAGGGACATGCTATTTCTGTTGCAAAATACTATCATCAGTAGTATCTGTAACTATCTCCAGAAAAGGAAGAGTTGATGTCTATCTTGGTTTTCTTCAAATTGTTGCTGTTCCTCCAGATGGTCTGAGGTGCTTTGTTTGTGTGTTTGCACTTACTATGTAAAACTTGTTAATTTAGCATAGGAAAAAAAAATTAAGACACAGAGCTATGGACTTTGTGGCCCTTATTTTCTTACTCTATCTCCTGGACTTCCGCTTGATTATAGGGATCATGCCTGCCTTTGTTTCAGCTGAGATAGTTAGTTTTCTTTCTAGTGGTTGCTGTGATTTGGTATGAAAGGAATGTCAATAATGCATGTTTTAGTTGTTGCTAGGTAATGTTTATACTAGCCAAGGATTTTTTTCAGCTTCCCATAGAAGCTGAGAAGGAGCATAGACAGAACAATAGAACGGCCAATGGAATATTTCATACCATAGACATCATACTCATTATATAAATGGGGGTTGGCCGGAGGACAGGAATTCACAATCACGGCTCAGGAGGAGCTGGGCAACAAATTCACTGGGCGGTGAGTACCACTGGTGTTGTATACTTTATCTTTTATACTCTTTTACCATTATTATTGTTGTTGTTATTTTCCTTTTTCTGTTATTGTTCTATTAAATTGACTTTATCTCAACCCACAAAGTTTTTTCCCCTTTTCTTTCCCCTCCTTTTCTCCCTGTTCTTGCAGGGGAGAACTGCAGAAGCAGCTGTGTGGTCCTAGCTGCTGGCTGGTTAAACCATGACATAGCCCCACTTGCAATGTAAAGACCTAACCTTACTGTAGAGGAAACAGCCCGTATTCATCTTATTGAGAGAGGAAGACTGTAATTGCAAACCCACTCCAAGGACTGGTTGGCATACTTTAGCTAATATGTATTCACACAGGAAGTATACCACCAGCAGCTCCACCTCCATTTCAGCTGCTGCCTGAAAGGTGTGTTTTGGGCTGAGCTGAGAGTTTTACATGGAGGAAAGGTGTGTGCTCACCTATAGCAGAAAATCTCCCTGGGTCCAAGCATGCTGGCCCTGGCCCAGAGCCTGCTGTCTCTGCGCCCAAGCCCTGGGCAGCTCTAGAAGCTTTGGAGCTGCTGTAGGACCCGGGTCAGGCTGCTCCCCTTGGAGCCACTTTCACCTTCACCATCCTTGTCAGTAGGTCCACAAGAACAGCAGGCCAGCACAATCCACACTCATGCTTTCCCCTTCCATTTTCCCTTCTCACAAAGAGCTGTTCTTTCTCCTGGCCCTTATTCGCAAAATAAACAAACAAACAAAAAAATTCAATATAACATACACTGCTAAGAGCGTTGCTCTGGTGCTACTGAGGTAGCTGAGCTCAACACCCATGAAAGACACAGAACTATTCACTTCTGCCAAAGCAGTGTTGATTTATGGAAACACATAAAGAAAAATATTAGATTCTTAGGCATGTTCACCTAATAAGCTTCATATTCTTCAAGATTTTGGGAATTCTAAAAAAAAGTCAATGCTGTAATTAAGCCCTAAATTTTGCTTCTGTGCAATTTCGGTCAACTGTTTCCTTCTTTAGAATTTTTTATGAAATATGGATTTCCTAAATGTGGATAGGCATTTTGGGTTTCGCTGCCTTTATCTGACTAAACTATGATGATAGGATTTTAGCTGCCTGTGCAGAGTTGCAAGTTTATTATGAAAATTTTGCATTCTATAACATGCTAATAAGATAGCATTACTTTAAAAACAGTGAATTTAAGAAGCCATCTTAGTTGTACCAAATTTTTTGCTATCTTATTTCGAATGGGGTGGGCCTAAAGTTGTGCCAAAAATGCGGCAGACTGACGATAACCAGGCTGTACCTGGAACCTATTTCAATCACACTTTAATATCTTATTTAGGGTAACGATTCATGTTAAAAACAGATTCCCACCCAAGCTAACACAAGATTCACGGAAAAAGATCCTTTAGCAGGAAAAGAAAATAGACTTTCAGGTACACAAGCTCTTCATATTTGAAACAGAGGAAATTCCAAAGCTGTGTACAAGTTGCAAACAATTCAGTTTAACTGCATATATTAGTCAGACCATCTGAAAGAAAGATGTTTTCTGACTACAGAGCAGAAAGCTCTGTAGAAGAAAAAAAGGTTGTTATCTTTCAGAGAGAAAATCCATACTGTCCGTAATCATCAAATAGTAATTAGAGTAGCAGACAAAAGAAAAGAGATAGTAATCCTGAAACTGAAAGTCGACATCAATGAGGCTGACACGCAGCTCTGAGATTATCCACTACAACAAACTTAAAAAAAAGCATTGTATCTCTCTCCCTCCTATGGTAGTAGTGGTCTATACTTAAACTGTCATTCTGAAGACAGAAAAATCAGTTTAGGCTGAGGAGCCCTGAGCCTTCTGTAGGACACTCCTGTCCTCTCCAACTGACAAGCTTTAGCAAAAAACAATGAACAGTTTTCCCAGATGAATTTCTACCTCCAAAAATCCAGCAAACTTTCCAACCAGATGAAAGAGTTCAATGCATGTCTTATGAACCAAGAATTATTACTTATTGATACTATTACTACAAAAGTAGCAGTAGTAATTGCACCAACTAGTCATTATAAAATAATTTTTCTATAGACAACAATATAAATAATATGAGACATCCCTTTAAATACCACCAGATTTTCTGAGAACTGCTGTGATACCACTCAGCTACCTAATGAGGATTTTTACCTGACTAGAATAGTGTTCTGGGAAAACATCTCCTATGGACAGGTTTTTTTACAAAAATAAAACTTTTGAAAAGTTCCAACTCATGGTAGAAGAAGTTTCAATCTTAAAACATATTTCTCAGAAACTCCTACTTTTCAAACAGCCCATTTATCATGAAACTCCCCAGTATACGGCATGCATCAAATTTGACCTGCCCACACCTTGGGAAAGAGCGCAAGTCTGGACAACCCAAGAAGATGCCTCTTGCAGCACACCCTTTCAAAATGCAGTACATCACCCAAAGCACTGAATATCACTCCCCAAATTGCTTGGGTGAAACAACAGCCTCACAAGGTCACAACAGTGACCTTGCAGAGACAGTCAGCAAAGGGCACAGGCAGCCAGGGACGGTATTTGTCACATAAGTCAGCTCTGACCCCCACCTCCTCCCCTCCCAGGGAAGCTCCCAAAAAGCCTGTAAAAGATGAACTAATTCCCATGCGAACTGGAAACTGCAATTCATAACACTAGAGGATACTCACAATTATGTACTCAATAGAGGCACTGCTTTTATGGAACATTGCAATTTCCCTCCGTTAACCAACACTGTCCCGCAGATGATAAATTCACTCTCTCCCTTTCTTATAAGTCAGGAAAAAAGGTACAGACATGGTTAACACCTCCATACAGACACGGATGCTAATTATCTATTATCCCATGGTCTAAGTAACATAGCTAATTAAGTTAGAATAATTGTTTTCAACTAGTATTTAGTTTTAAAGATTGCTGTTTCTCTTTCAGACAGGAAGAGCATACACCCCTACAAGCTGCAGGTTTTCTTCCAGATTATATCGCTTGGTCTAAGATGCTACTTCCAGCCAAAATATTGTAGACCATAACAGCTACAGTAGTACAGCTACTGCAACAAACTGCTACATAAATTTAAGAGACCTAATTGACCCGAACATGTTAAACTTCAAAACACACAGCAGTAAGAGAGACATCTGTGAAAGCAATTTTAGACCAAAAGGGGAATGAAAGTAAATATAAACTGTGAGACTCAGTTACTATGCTAGTCTGCTAACAGACTAGGAAGAATCAGATGGAGACAGATGAGAAGGAAAAAGGGGATAAAAAAAAAATTCTTGAAGTAGAAAAGCTAAAAGTAAATTCTCAGAAGGGAGGAAAAGAGTGAATGATAGGAAGAAACAAGAGTGGATTAAAAGATAAAATTAGAGGACACAAACAAACAAAAGCCCATGCAACTAAGATTTATTTCACTATGCTCCTACATTACATTGCATATCGCTGGTAGGAAATTAAAATGAAAGCTATGTACCCTAACTGCTGGAAATTATTTATGAAATTTGTCTTTTGGGCTGCAGAGATTTCAAGATCTGGGGTTTGATAAGAGAAAATCCTAGCTGGTTCCTGAAAATATGCACGTCCCCTCAAAACACTCACCAGCAATACTCACATTTGCTAAGATTATTTCCTCTGTTGCTGTCATTGCCATTTCCAAACCATTACATATACTGGCAATGTTGTCAGTGCCAGTTCTGCAGTATTAAAAGAAAAATTCTCAGGACAGTAAATTTCTAAGCAGGACAGATTTAGGCTAAATGAAGACAGTTATACTCCCCTCACTCAGACCACTACTCCCATTAAGATCTCATTAGTCAGCCAATTGCCTCATCCTACTTAAGATATTAAAGAAATGAGTGGGTCATAAAATTCTCATAACCATTCATTTGTATCAGTGTATCTTTGCAATAGTACCCTTCATACCCTCTGACGAATAACAGCTCAGACTTCACTGTGCACGTTGTGGAGAACTCCATTAAAACAAGGTCACTTTCGTCCGAAATTTGGTGTCCATCAAGTTGGATTATATAATACTTCAGGCTCTTTTGGGTAGCTATCTGTATCCAAGGAAACAGAAGCATTTAAAAGAAGGACAGGAACAAAATACCTCTTCAAACCCCAGCAACCTATCCCTACACTTTATTTATGCATAAAGAAGGATCAGTCCACATCCTTCTGTCCTACTGACGAGTCTTAAAGAACTGACGTAAGGCCCCAAAACCTCATAATACACAAATAAATCTAGCATCTTTTTTACTTCTCCTTTCCTTCTTCCCTTATTTTTTCCCTATTTCAGGAAAATCCTAAATTTTGCAGCCAAGAAGTTCAGCCTCAAAGACAACATTATATCTGGTGAGACCCCACCTGGAGTACTGCGTCTAGCTCTGGAGTCCTCAGCACAAGGACATGGGCCTGTTGGAACGGGTCCAGAGGAGGGCCATGAAGATGATCAGAGGGATGGAGGACCTTTCCTATGAGGGCAGGCTGAAAGAGTTGGGGTTGTTCAGCCTGGAGAAGAGAAGGCTCTGGGGAGACCTTATTGTGGCCTTCCAGCACCTAAAGGGGGCCTACAGGAAGGATGGGGAGGGACTCTTTATCAGGGAGTGTTATGATAGGACAAGGGGTAATGGTTTCATATTGAAGGAGGGTAGATTTAGATTAGATACTAGTAAGAAATTTAGAATACTGTAAGGGTGGTGAAGCAGTCGAACAGGTTGCCCAGGGAAACTGGGGATGCCCCATCCCTGGAAGTGCTCAAGGACAGGCTGGATGAGGCATTGAGCAGCCTGGTCTAGTGGGAGGTGTCCCTGCCCATGGCAGGGGGGTTGTAACTAGATGATCTTTAAGGTGCCTTCCAACCCAAACCATTCTATGATTCTATGATCTTGCGGTTTTTGTGTTGTTTGGCTTTTTTTTTTTTCCTATAAAGGTGTATATACCTAATGACTTGCACACTAATAGAGCAATGACATGTTTAAAAGGGCTTATTTTTTTCTCTTTCAAATAGAATCACTGATGAACATTAGTTCTTTGCCTGTAATCTAGGCAGAGCACAAATTCACCCACTCTAGCCGCCTGACCTTAGTACTAAACTACTCCAGACGCTCCAGAGGAAGGAATAAGGGAGTCCATAACACATACACACAGTGTGGCACAATGGGAAAGGCAAAGCAGAGGTGGAATGAAAAAAAACAAACAACAAAACACAACCGCCCCAGTAAGATGAGCCACATTGAGAAAAATTAAAAGAGGGAAAAAAAAAAATATCAGAGAAGAGGTTTTTAAAAATGAAGACAAGCACACTGAAATCCCCAGCTTTCTAAGAACTGAAAAGTCCCTTCTGGGAGCTTCTTTGTACCTTTCCGTGAGTAAGTCAGAAAGACAATTTAGCACTACAAGCAAATCAAGAGAATTTTAAGATTTCTTGTTATACACGCTAGAAATAAAACAGCACTATTATTGATGTTTTAAAATTATTGAAAGGTATTCAGAGCCTACCTAAATAAACCACGTATTTTAAAATGGGAAGAGAAAATTCTATTTACCATGAGGAAAACTTTCTAGACACCAAAAACCAGGGGATGAGGGGTTTGAACAAAAAAGGTGCTAGGCAAACAACCAGACCTTTTGGGTCACTTTTAATAGAGAGGGATTTTTTTTGTTTGTTTATTAGCCCGGATTTTTTACATGCAGCAAGGTCAACATCACAATAAGCCTCCAGGATAAAAATATTCTAAGAACTACTCTTTAACCATCTGAAAGTGTCATTAACATGTCACAGCTCAGCAGCAAAGGGCATTAACACCTTCCAAAGGTGCTAGCAGATGCTTCAGAGCATCCCGATCACCTGCTGTCCACCAGGGCAAGAGACTCCAAAACAGAAATAAACCCAGCTATCCCACAGAATAGGGAGAAATACTTATCCTCCATGAAGATCATGCATATCACAAACTTCTCTAGGTTTTATCTTTTAAAAGAAAAAAGAAAACACACCAATGAAGCAAATAAAACACCTAACCAACCAAACAAGCAAAAAGAAACAAACAGAAAAACTAAGAAAAGAAAAAAAACACACCCCAAAACCACCCCAATACAACCACCAAAAAGCCCCCACCCAGCTGCATATTCCTAACTTTAGAAATAAATATTTCAAAATTTAACTTTAAGGCCTTAGTTCTCTCTTCCGTCATTTTAACTTTTAATTAAGTAGGATTCAAAATTATCATTTAACAATAGACATTTAAAGAGTTGAGAACATTATAGAGTTAACAAAACCTGATGACTTTCAGCATACATAGATTTTTCTATTAAGTCTGTTATATATCTAAATTGTTTGCAGAGCTTCAGCAAATAAGTTTGAGTTTATCCTTATTCTTTTGCTCAAACTGGACTTTTCTTCTGATCAATAGCAATTTAAATGCCATCCTTCCAAGAATAAAAATGTCAAGCTTGGTTGTCTGTTTATTTCATGAGATAACCAATTTTCAGTTTTAGTCTGCAAAGCAATCACGTTTGTTCTTTTGGATTTAAGAATCGTACAAAGTAGAGAGAGAGAAAGTGTGCGCAAGAGAGCGAGCAAGGAGAAAAGCAGCCCTGGATTTAAACTGTGAATCGACTCAGAGTAAGTCAGACCTGAAAGTTTGATGCTGACCTTTTTAGACCAGATTTATAATTTAAAACCATTAAAAAATTAAAGAAAGATGCTACCAACAGACAGATAAAGCTCACTGTGTTAAGTGTTCCCTACAGCAATTGTTTTAACTGATGACATCACTATTACAAGGCAAAAGACGGACCAAAGCACACGTAGGATACATATTTTAGAGAACACCATACAATCCGTACTAATATCCTTTTCCTAGTGCATCTGTAAAGGAGAGAGTTCATAGAAATGTTAGAATTAACATTGTAATGGGAACTGTATCTCAGCATTTTATCATATTTCTGGTAGTGTTGTGAGCTAGTGAACAGAGGTCAGGGTCTCATAAATGCAAACTTTATCACTGGGTCTGCCTTTGATGAACTCAGAAAAATCATTTAATCACCTTTCAATTCATTTTCCCAGTGGAAGAAAATAATACCCTTTCTACAAGTGTTTTGAGACTTCTGACAAAAGCTAGCTGTTATTAATTAGTATCGCATACACACAAAAATGACAAGTTGCATTAAATGAATCTGACGAGTATAATTTCTCATATTTTCACCTTCTTTATGCTTGGAATCACTTATTCTTTCCAGCTCAAGATATAGGGTGACTTTTATTCCTGAGTTCCTCAAAGTTCGTAGGCCACAGCCAGAAGCCAATGCAGACGTAGGAGTCTCAGAAACGCTCTGAAACACTGATGACCCCAAAGCAAGGAGATGACGTGAAAGCTTCTTCAAAGCACGGGCTCACCACACATATATGCTGGCCTCCCAGGCCTGAAGCTCCATTCAAGCCTGACACCAGCCTCCATGTCCCCAGAGCTTGTGGTGCCGGACTTGCCTCGAAGGCACAGAGCAAGAGACCAGAAGTCTCCCATGGTGGGTGTCAGAGGGCCGCGCGCTCCTGGGAGCACACAGATAAATGTGCTAGGTCATTTAGGGAGACCTTGTTTGCCGCCTTGTCAGCCGCCAACCAGTTTTTACATCTAAGCCTTCTCACACCATGGCCACGCATTTCTCCAGCCGTCTGCCTTGGCACAACCAGGGGAAGAGATGAGGACCTCGCTTCTCGCTTCTTCCTGCCCTGCCCTCACCTTCACCTTCCACCTCCACACAGCATCTGATTGAAAACGACAGGGAAACTGAACACCAGCCGCAACACTCTCGCACCGGTGCGTGCTGGGACACGCACACTCCTGCCACAAAAATGATGCTTAGCAGCTCTGCTCTATATTTATATTGCATCTTCCTCTCAAACACTTCAGAGTATCACACAAACGTGAGAGAATAGTTACCGCGGGGATGGATGGGGGTATTACAGGAATAGCGCAGATTCACATTGACAATTAAGCTAACGTAACAGGCAGGCAGAATGCCTTCTTAAAAGCATAATTTTCTATATTTTACAAATAGGGAAGCAGAGCCACCAAGAGATAATTATCCTTACCCAAATCTCACAGGGTAAAAAATGCAAATCTTTTTAGATCAAATCTCATGTTTTTGCAGGTGTTTTATGGACAGTTTTGTCACACTGTGCTGTATCTTGTTCTGTTTCAAGCTTATGGGGTACATTAAAATAATTTATACACATTAGTTAGAAAATCTTCAGTCATTACTGCAGCTGACAGAGAAAATATACAGATACATTTGGTGGTCCATTAGATACTCCATTAAAATTTAAAAGTCCTAAATTCTAAAGCAGCCTAAGTACTTTTACATTGAAATCTTCTCTCCTCTTTCCTTCCCAAATACTTTCATATTTATATCTATCTTGCCTTAATAAATACAAAAAAATTCTTGCATGCTAGATTTTAGGTTGTTTGGGATTTTTTTCAGAGCATGGATTATGCTTTTTCTCTGTGCCTATCAAAATTTAATAATAATAAAATATATTTTTAAAATTAATGCAAAAATACATAATAAAGATGATATTCTAAGTACAAGGAAGACAATAATAATCAATACTTGGCTATAACAAAACATATCTTGAATTTCCATACTATATATATTTTATATCAACATACTATTTTTACTGATGTTTCTAAACCATTTATGTTGCAAAAAGCAACTGTATCGGACTGAAATCTGCAATTTTCTTTTGTGTATATACAAAATATGGACATTAAAAAGAATTACAGTAAAATAACACAATGAAAACACTTTAAATTAATAATTGCAATCAGTGCCTTACTGATTTGCCTGTTGTCCAAAGAGGGAAACCAAGCACGCAGGTACATTTTGGCTCCTACTGAACCCACGTGTTTTAATGTATACTAAAACGAACATTTACTGAAAAACTTTTTAACAAGTTTCACCAAGAATGGTAGATTGTACAAAGTTGCAGAGAGATGTCTAGATATCAAGAACTGATGTTACTAATAGGTTCTCAATTCAACTAGTTCCAAACTTATATAAAAAAAAAAAGTTATGTTGCATATAAGAGCTGCTAAAACATTTTTCTCCAGAAAAATCACAACATGTCATGTTGTTCACATTTAAATACCACCTTTGGAAAGAAAATATTATATCAAACTCCAAAATAGTGAAGTGATTTATTGATCCCCTTTAGATTGACATTTTTATTTTAAAGTAGAGGAGGCTAAACAACATTGCAAACATTTGCACGTAGGTTAAAAGCTTATGCAAAGACTCCTTCTTGATAATTTTCTAAAATAATCAAATGTTCTAATATGCCTTTATAAAAATTATCTGATATGCCATGCATGTTCAAAACCCTGTCTCACAAAAGATTTGTTAAGAACGATTTCTGGAGGTAACATGATTCAAATGCTGCCCAGGACAGAAGGTGACAGCGTGTCCACCATAGATTACATGATGCTTTGGAGCCACACTGGCCAGAATCTCCATTCTCTGGGGCTAATTTGTCTGCCTCAAAGCAGTTTGTCTCAATAAAAAGGGCTTAGCTGAGGGATTTTGTACCATGATTACATTTTATTCAAGCTTAAGTCCAGGATGTTTCATTTCTCCGTTTCATTGCTCATCTCTCCCAGGTCCCCCACGCTAGCAGTGACGCTGGTGATCCAGAGCAAGGAAGATGTATGGCTGAAAACTAACAGTTGTAAAAGCAGAGAAAGAAGAAATAACCTTTCTACTTCACTTAATACTAGAGAGAACTGGAGAGATGGAGCCAAAAAATAAGTTTTACTGAGGAAGAAAGTTAGTTTGATCCCCCTGAATTTAAACTGTCAGAAATGCAGGTGTATGTCTTTTTGTAATTTCTCCACAAATGTAGGAGACACAACATATGCCAAAATATGAACAAGGAGGATCCTAAAACTCAATTTTAAACCTATGTTTTTCAGAAACTAAAAGCCTTTACTGGAATTGGTCAGAATATTATCACAATATGAAGGCTATCAAAAAATAAAAGCATGCAGCTCATTTCAGACCTACAAAATACTACGAACTCTACTAAAGCTTTTTTTTTTTTTTTGGTTTTTTTTTTTTTTTTTTTTAATACGAAAAAAATCATAGCCAGTATAAGATTAGCCCAAATCCCGGGCACATTGTTACTTTCATATATAACCTTACATATTATATCTGGTGAAACACTGGAGCAGGTTGCCCAGAGAGGTGGTAGATGCCCCATCCCTGGAAAAGTTCAAGGTCAGGTTGGATGGGGCTCTGAGCAACCTGATCTGTTTAAAGATGTCCCTGGTTATTGCAGGGTTGAAAAAAGATGACCTTTAAAGGCCCCTTCCAACCCAAACCATTCTATGTTCAGTTTCCTGTCAGCATAATTTTAAAAGTAAAATGTAACGGGGGGCGGGGGGAGGCAGAGGTGGCGGTGTCTTTAAAATTGAATTGGTAGCGCTTCCCATTTCTTAACCTTAGAAACTCTAAAGTTGCTAAAACTGGCTTTCAGTCAGTTTTCAGCTTTCTTCAGGTTAAGCAGCACTTATTTATGGAGCAAGTCACACGCAAATACTGATATTTCAGAATATATGGAAATAAAAAAAATTCTTAAAAAGGTAGAGAAGCTAAAAACAACAACCAATGCATTCTGTACAAATATACCTCCACTTACTTCCCCAGAAGTAATATTCCTGGATGATTTGTTATCTCATTCTTCTGCCTCTCCCTGACAAATGCAGTTGATATTCCCAATGCAAGCACTAAAGTTACAGATATGTAGAAAAATGAGGGGTCGCTTTCAAGTGTTTTACACACTTCTCCAAAAACTTGGAGACACAGGACGTGATATACTTAAAAATAAAGTTAGGATGAAAGACTCATGATTTGTTCCAGCTCACCAGGCACAAGATTATGCTTATTGATTCACTAGAATGATAGTTTCTATGAGCTCATTGATGGTAAAACATCTGCTGCCACAACACCTGGAATTTGTTCTACTTCGCAAACAGAAAACTGATGCAGCACAGTCAATACCACGCCAGCTTCCAAAAGAATGAATCGTACAGTAAGACAGGAGCTCCATACATTTGGCAGAAGCTACTAGTTCTTTCTAAGCATGTGATTAGCAGATAACAAAAATATAGTTCCACACACACAAAAAAAAGTTTTGATAAATTATTTCTAAAAAATCACTCATTATTTCCTCTGCATAGCTTGTTTCAGTCTTCCCACTCTACAAGTTTTCATAGCCACATTATGGTAAGTGAAAAATATTTCGTAATGGTGGAATGGATGTAGCCTTGTATTGTTACTATATTTTGTTTTATTCTGTTATTTCTTTGAAACAGACATGGTTTTCCTTAATAATTTAACTTCTAAGATTGAAATAAACCCTCTCTAATAAATCTAGTAGGGTTTTTGAAGTATTATTGTAATATTTGTCTCAAAGTAGACAGCATGCTATTCGTTTCTTTAAATAAGCTTATGTTGGCAATAAAAATCAAGAAAGAGAAACATAAATGGTGGTGTAATGCCTGAGGGAATATCGAGTTCAGTTGTGAAACAATAAAATTTCTTTCCTTTGCAAGTCTCAGATTAAAGGCTTGTGGGTTTTGTACAATAGCCATGAGTAATGCATACAAGTGACAGTTTTTATTGCATGAGATTCTCCTCATGCACATCTCTTATTTCTTCAAGATAATTCAGGCAATCAGCAAGGCAAAGACAACAGATCACATTGTTCTTAGTGTTAAACAGATAATCAATAGTGCAAGGCAATAAAATTAAATGTTTTGAGCTTTATTAAACTTTGGAGACTGCTGGTGAGTAACTGGAAAATAAAACAACATTAAAAGTCAATTTGCATAACCATTATAGCAAAATATTTGCTTTTCATTCCACTACAATACTGAATTATAAAACAAAATAAGTGAGCCTGTAAGATCATTGTTACAGCCATGTGAGTATTATATATCCATTTAACACCAATAAGAATGAAAATTTGTAATGCAAATGCAGACTGAGGCAATCTACATGAAAATCCAATAGAAGTTTAGTCATAGCAATGAACTGAAGAAAACAAAGCCCAGCTCATTATGTTGCTTTGTTTCGTTCTTCTTTCATGTTCCAGAAATTCCTAGGTGATTAGAGGTTAGCATGTGCCGTGCGCCCACGACCCACACAAGTTATTAAGGTATGTGAGCAGTCCATTAATGTATATTAATTGAAACTACTCAGTGTTCTCAAGTAAACTATGTGATTAGGCATTTTAATGGATTTAACCAAAAATGTTTAATACTGCAGGCTTGAGTCTCGAAGCCTGCAGATCTCAGATAACTCCCAGATACGTCAGTTACATTTCTTTTTATAATTGTTATTAAAAAAATGTTAAAAATCGCTAAGGTGAGCAAGTGCTATTATTTTTTAAGATTGAAATTCAATTTTAATTGAATCATCTGGTGTAAACTTTTACCAAAAAAAAAAACCCACAACAAAAACAAACCACAAAACACCAAAAAAGATTCCACTGTATATACTACATATTAAAGCTTTCATAACTGCCAGTCATGGCAAGTTTATTTCTAGTGTCTGTAAACTCAACAACTGAAGTTTGTGAGTGACAAAGATTTATCTGTTTTAGGCAAGAGTAAACATAAAGTTATTGTACCGAATATGCTTCTATATCTTCTCTGTGAATCTATTTTTTCAAAACGTCTGGCACTTCAAGAGATACTTTTATCCATACCCAGATACTGTGCGATGCTACATAAATAATAATACCTATAATCCACATCAAAAATAGCTGTAGAGCTCTCCAGGGAGCTCTCATGAAATGGTGGGTATAGAGGATGATATACCTTAGCTGTGATTCAACTCACTTTACAGCAGCTGTGTTACAGCATGTTCAGCATGAAGCTGCTGCTTTCTCATTCTAGAGCAAATGCCATTGCTGAAAAATTGTGCACAATATTAACCTCCTCACTCAAAACTGAGGCCAACTGGTTTGGGGTTTTTTTCATAGCTCCATTGAACATTTCCTTTTACAGAATAAAATGAAGTTTCAGATTGCGATTAGCATGAAGAAAATGCACCTTCCATGGATTTGAGAACCTACTTAAAAACAGCCAAATAGGTTTTAGAGCTGTTCCACCAAGCAATGGAAGCATCAGCTTTGGTAAGAGTGGTCTCCGGTTATGCATCAAAATGGGACACCTGTTCTTATGAAATTCACTTAAAAACTGTGAATACTTGACTTTCCATAAAGGTTTTCCCTCTACTGCCAAAATTTCTATTCAAATGGAGATTTTAAATCCTTTGAGATAGTTTTAAGACATATCAAGACTCAAAGTTCTATTGTGGGCCTTCGTTTAACAATTAATTCAGGGATTTCTCAGTTGCTTTATTCATCAGTCATTTCATCACCGCCATCAACACAGACAGCTTAGGTAAGGTCAATCTGAAGCTTGTAAAATAGGCAGATATGGTTTTAATTAAAGCACATTTACCTCAATGCTGAAAGCACTCTTAAAATTCAAATTAGAAAGGTTTTGAAAAAAAGTTTTTTTTAATTAAAATGTTAGAATTTGTAGTATTCTTACTGCTCTTTTGTAATAGTGGATATGCCAATCATTTAGTGTCAAATTTCTTTCATTTTAATTTTTTTTTTTTTAAGTGTTTTAGTTTAGCTGCCAATTTTTCCATATAGGTTTAACTTCAAGCATAAGTGCTATTATATCAGTAACAGTATTAGTTATATATACACTTTGATTTAGTTGACCTGACTTCCCTGGTTTTGTGCAGAAGAGGGGAGGAAGCGAGCTAAAAGCAACTTTTCCTAGACTACTCAATGAGTAAATAGTAAGGTCTTCTTTTGACATATTTATAGGGACAGAAGCCTTAAATTCAGCGAGTGTGTAGGAACTATACTTACATTATTTAAAAAAATAAATATAAACCTTATTGATCTAAATATTTCTATTGACATTTTTCTCTGAAGACGTTCTGCTAATTCAAGTCTTCAGTCATGGTCCTTTTATAGCACACCACAGTTCTTGAAAATAACCTGCTCCTCAGGCCCTGCAGTGCTACGCTTATTCCCAATTTACAAACTTGAAGTTCTGTCTCAAGACACGCTTCTCCACTCACATACAAAATATTCACTGCAGAAGCCATCATTAGTATTAGCATTTTCATCATTTGTTGTGTCTGTGGTTTTAAAAAGGAATCTTATTTGTATTTCACATACTACCATGGGCTTCACATCACGTTCCATTTTCTTCCTTGGTCTGGACATCATCATTTCTCACCATCTCAGCCTCTGGGATTCAACTTGTCAGTGTTCCTCACTGTTGTGTTTTCCTGCTGAGGCCCAGGAGATCATGCTTAACTCTCACTAGTCATTATTCATCTCTTCAGTCCGTGCTCTTTCTCTATTTTAGTTTGACCTTTGAGAGCAGTCAGTCCAACAGCCTGCCTGGCTGCCACAGCTTTCTCGCTTTCGTAGACTGATGTTTG
>VYZM01010573.1:229-12423 GCA_013398915.1 Dromas ardeola | reverse complement strand
ATCTTTTTTTTTTCTTTTTTTTTTTTTTTTTTTTTTTTTTTTTTAAAGCCCTTACCTATTACTCACTGCTTGGAATACCTGCATTTCTTTCCTAAAAATCATGTGCTGCTTTTAGTCATTTTTAAAAGCACCCTTAAAGTCTCCTCATACCCAAGCTGGAGTTTCAGTTCTTGACTTCCAAAGAGCTTCCTTCATCTTCCCAAGTTGTCAAGTCTCTCTCCTAACACAGAGTAACTATCAGTGGTATTAGCTGTCAGCGGGAAAAGCATGCCTCGTTTTTCTATAGTCTCAGGGCATAGAGACGTTTCTTGTATCTCTTCACTGGAGAAAGAGCTGTGCATTTATCTGGCTCATGAACAGATGGGCCAGACTGCATCCTTACTAATGAAAGGTCTGCACGGGTGATACACACTTTAGAGAAACACAGAATGGAAGATGCTTTCACAGTTACGAAACCTGTGTGGTTCTCAGTTTCAGACAAGCCTAGCTTACATAGTTTTCCAAAAGCCTTCTAGGCAATTTGCCTCTTTACCTTGAGTCTCCTTACTGCACTAGGTGATTGTTTTTAAGTTTCAAAAAGACTAAGAGTGGCAGTAAATGAAAGAAAACAGAAAATGAATCACTGATTATTCACTCAGATTCAGTTGCTATTTTCCTGCTATTTGTCTTCTATTCCCACTAGAAGGAAAAAATGTCAAGTTCAACCTGAGCAAAATGCAGAAATGAGAAATTTATATTCATTTTCTAGACTACCAGAAGATGAAGGAAGAAAAGAAGACATTAGAATAAGTGACTATCTAGTATTATTATTAGGAAAGATGCATTTTTTTCTTTTTTATAAAATCATTGTGGGTTGTTATTCATGTTTTTCCCACCCTCAAAAACAACCAACCAAACAATCCTAATTATGAAGAAGAACTAGCAAAGCAATCACCAAAAATCAACTGGTAGCAATAGCTTCAAATTTTAGCAAGCTGATAAAATATATTTTCTGGACCCAATGAGCCAATATCTCCACATAACTGGAAAATGAGAAAGCTTAACAAGCTATATTTAATTGAAGAAAGAAGATAAAATAGTGGTAGAATAATAAACAGAGTAATGTAGAATAATTAAACACTTCTTTCCTAAAAGCCAGCTCTATTCCAAAAATCAGTTGCCTCACTAGGAAATATGAAAAGGTGAAAAGCAGCAGGTTGTTCTCCTCATCCCCCACTAGCACCCTCCTCAGGGTGGGCAACAGAGGAAACTCTCCCACCTGGGTGAGTCCATCCTCACCAAACTGCTGCTGACCTGTTGGAAGAGCTGAACTGCCTTTCATGCCACTCCAGGCCACGTTCCTCTCCTCTTAGTCCTCCCTGCTTCACCGCCTGCTACAATTAGATGCTCTTTTTACACACTTTGCTCTGGTTAATGGCTGCACCACTGTCAAGAGCTTGTGTTCCCTATCAAGAGCACATACATGAGTCTTCCAACTCCAAAGATATCTCTAAAAGTCTTTTTGGTACTCTTTCATGGCCTGCGTCCCACTGTCTCTGATTATTTACAACTTACTATACCACTTAGATACAGCCAGTTGGCTCAGGCATGATTACACTTACGTATTTTTCTCCACACAAAGAACTTTTTTTAAAAAATTATTATTAGAGCACATACATGAAACGGAGATTAAATATTTCAGCCCTGTCATTCATATTTCTTTCCTTCTAGATATCAAAATAATGCCTTTTCTCCCTGCTGTAGTTTTTATCATGCAAATACCTATCAGGAAATAATGGTCAAGTAAACAACAAGTATAGATGTTTTTGAAGTCATGTTAAATGATACTTGCATACGTAAGTTTTGGGGTTTGTTTCCGTTTGCTATATCACTGAAACAAATGTCTTTTGCTCCATGTTTCCAAAAAAAGTTTGGAGAAAAGATCCACAAGAAATCTTTCTTCTTCTTCTTTTAGACTTCTTCCTAAAATTGGGGGATCCTTTGAGAACACTACAACTCCTATACAGACAGACATGTACTTCCCCATATAGGCCAAACAAAGCCTCGGCTGTCTTTCCAGAAATATTCATTATTATCTAATATATCAAATACAACATCCAATAATAATATTTAATACTTCAGCAGCACTCATGCACCAAGCACAATCCAAACATACATTTACATTTGTAATTATCAGTATCAAAACAGGAGGGAAACAGATGTGGAAAGGAGAACATAAATTCTTCTAATGCAATCAGCTGAAATAGATATCGAGCCTGTTTACTAATTTCAGGTTATGGTAACCTTAACTGAAAAGATATATATTTTCTTGAGTCTCCTTTAATAAAAAGCTGATATGGAGCTAACCTGCCAGATGAAATTTTAAAATCATTTAGTTAATGTAGAAAACATAACTAAAAATCCAATGCTGAGCTCTAAAGAAACATCACGTGAGTTTGTGATACCCCCTGAAGGACTTTGTAACCACAGCACAGAAAATATATTTCAGTGGGAGGGGAAAAAAAAAGAAAAAGAAAAAAATCAGAAAGAAAAAAAAATACGTTTCGGTGCAAGATTGTTTGGATGAAATTTAAGGTCATGGTTTAGGAATGGTTTGGCTGATGCCCAAGCCATGCCAATTTACTTTAAAAGTGTTTCAGTGAGACATTTTGAGAGAGACCGTTTGCTGGGTTTTTTTTTCCCTCCTGACACAGCACTTCAGATCATCTTCAGAAGAATTCCAACGAGCAATTTTTTTTTTTAAAGTAAAACAATGTGATTCTTGGCTTTGAAATTTCCTCATCGGTTTAGTGTAAAGTGCATTTAATGTTTCCTAGAAAACGTTACTTTCTCCAAGGTTCTTCATGGGTACAAGGTAGGGAGGAAAATCCAGGAAGCATTACAAAATAAATTGGAAGCCCTCCCATAATTTCTTCACAAAAAAAATTAAATCTGAAAATCTAAGCTATGAGTCAACATAGATGATAACAATCAGACAATGATGTAGAAAAAACACACATATCAAAAGCAAACGGAAAAATTCTTAGATTCAGGCATTGTATAATTTACAAATAGTCACTTTATAGAAACTCTGTACAAATGTAGAATTGCTCCCGGTGACACATTTGTTAAATGATTTTTGCAGAGTAGTCGCGAATACTTCGAATTTAGAAACCTCTTTCAGTTCTTTTTTAGTTCCTGTTTCGTCACCTAACAAGCCTAGTTCTTGGGAAATTCCTTCCAGATATTATTATTGTTCATTTTTTTTCCTTTAAAACATATTCATAGTCCAGCTGAGCACCTTGATTTTTTTCCTTGTCCTTTTTTTCCAATTTATATCCTTGGCCCCCACTGTTTACATGCAGATAATATGCCTTAGAAATACCTTCGATAACAATACCCATTTACCAGTTTAATAGAACTCTTTTAACATAAACTAAAATGAACTACTTTAGCTAAGTTAACTTCACCTTCTAACCAGAAAGAGCTTTGCTTTTCCTACACAAAGTAGCAAAGGATTCACTCCCCAAAGTTCCCAGATTCAACAAACTCTTGTGTATTTGAGTAACAGTAAAGAAAAAAAGGCTCCTAAACAGCCTAGATTATTCGTGTACTTACATGTACATGTTCTCAGCTACAGCACTCCTTCCATAACAACTCTCCCACATCCCCAGACCCATCCATCCTGTCCCTTCCCTCTCACAGGTCTCACTCAATGTTTTCCAAATAAAAAGGGAACACCTGCACACATTGGCAGTGACTTAATCAGCATCTGTTATCAGTGATTCATCTCAGGAGTTTGATGAAGAAAAGGCAGACCCTTTACTATCTTCTAGCTCTGGCTTTATTCTTCCTATATGTCATATGGTGCAGCTAAAAATAAATTTCAGGTTTTGAAAGAAAGATAGTGTCCCTTAAAGCTAGCTCCCCACAAACAACCTCTCATCCACACCTGCCTTCCCTATTGGCTATGATAATTTCCTCCCACCTGTTAAAGCATAGGACAGTACTTTGCTCTTTAAAAAATCTTTCTCCCCTCTGATTTGTACAAATCATGGAGCTAATAAAAAATTAGTCTCTATTAAAAAAAAAATTTTCAGTACATAAGAAATATGCAAGCCATGATGAAGCACAGCTGAGAAACCAAGACCAAAATGATGCAGAAGCACTACAATTGTACTCAGGAGATACACAGGTAGTATTTCTGAATTTAAGTATTCAGTTAAATCTTTTGCTTTTCTAGAGTTCAACTGTTCAATAGGGAGTTAGAATTTCCCTTAAAAAAATGGTTTATTTTTTAGTTAAATAATCAATTCCCCAAAAAAAATATTGCCTTAACAAAACATTATTGACCAACAGTTAAATACTTGCATTGATGGAGAAAGAATTTGCCTCTATCTTCATCATAGTTTTAATGAAAAACTTCCTATTCTTTTTCTACTTCTGAACAACAAAGATATGGAACGAGATAGGACTTTATTTTATAACCAGCAGTAAACTTGCTGACATAATTACTTTGCATTACAGCCCCTTAGTGAGTCTGCACAATACTCACTTCACAAACTTTTAAAAGCATTGTATTGAGTTCCCAACAAAATCTCTTCTGCCATACACCCTTAGGGGTCTTTCAAATACGATCAAGAATGGCTGGGATGAGTCATCCTTTACAAATCTTTGATTAACAGGCTGTACAAGTACAAACAACACAGACTGCTTACTCGTAGTTAACTTTGTCTCAGAACTCATAGAATCGCCTAGGTTGGAAGGGATCTTTCAGACTATCTAGTCCAACCATCAACCTAACTATGACAAAACCCCTCCCTAAACCATGTCACTAAGGACCACGTCTACCCGTCTTTTAAATACCTCCAGGGATAATGCCTCAACCACTTCCCTGGGCAGCCTGTTCCAATGCTTAATAACCCTTTCAGTGTAAAATTTTTTTCCTAATATTCAATCTAAACCTCCCCTGGTGCAACTTGAGGCCATTTCCTCTTGTCCTATTGCCTGTTACTTGGGAGAAGAGACCACATACCCAACTGTATTTTAGCAAGCAAAAAAATAACAGAGAGAGAATAGCTACAGTTGCCACCCTTTTTGAATCCTCTACTGCTCCAGCAAGAGCACAGGTTGAGCTGAAGGACCATGTTCACTTGTTAACAGCAGCAGCAGGAGATTCGTACACTCTGGAGAGGATTGAGTGACTAGAAATTAGGTATCAGCTGCTCCAAGTCTAGCCGTGGTACCCACTCCCTGCTCTAAGGGGAACCTAATCCTGAGGTTCAGACGTCCGCAACGGTTCACATCCTTATGTACACCTGAACCCTTGTACCATTACAGTGAACATTGTACATGCTTTCAGTTTATATTAAAACCACCATGATCCCATGAAAAATTATTTGCACCATTCTAGTTTTGTATTTCAACTTGCCTTAGTATATTTTAAACTGGAGAACAATTGTCAAGGTTTCCTCTAATATCGGAAGCTGACTTTTGCAAGTTCATGTTTCAAATGAAAATGTAAGTTGTTGTGTTGGTGTATCTGTTATGGTCTAGGGATGTGAGATAAACTAACCTATAGAGCTCATATGGTTATCAGTCTCAGCTTCCCACTCCCCAGCTGCATCAGCGGGTCTAGTTAAAGATACTGTATCTTCCTATGCTGACTTGCTTAAGACTAAACATGATATAATCTAGAACTGATGTCTTCCATAGATTTAATGTTTTTAGGCATGATTTTTCACTTTTGGTAGGAGCTCCATCAAAAATATTTTCACAGTGACCTTTTAGGTTTTTTAAACAGAAAGAAAAAGAAGACAGAACATTAATTACTTCAGTGTCTGAATCAATTTTTTTCCAGTCTTCGTTTTCCTTTTCATTCGCTAAAAGGAAAAGTTTTTCTCTGGCACTTTGCTTTCCTCTGATAAACACTTCTGAAGCTCTTTTTCTCTCGTACACTCTTTGGATAGCACTAACTCATTTAGCTTTTTCCTGACATTATCTTTTCCCTGCAGCCATCCCTAAGTGGATATATGGTGCTTTCCCATTTTTCACAATTTCTTCAAGCTCACTTTAACCTTCAGTCTTTGTGCATGCACCACTACAGCACATGGGCTAAACTTTGGTTTATATAAAACATCAAAATCACGAATCTCTCCTTCACATTCAAAAAGCAGGAACAGAGAGCACTCATCCTCCCAAAATGCAGAAATCCTATTTTCCTGTGCTTCAAGTCCTCATGTCTTTGGCCCTGCTACAATTTAGTTATTCCAGAAGCAAAAAGAAGAATACAGATCCTGAAATTGCAGACTTTGTTCCAGGGCCATCTCAAAGCATAAACACTCAAGTGCCACTGACAGATACATCAGATCTGCTGCCCGTGCACGCTGGGTTTTGTAGAGTCGTGCTGGTGTGCATATACCAAGTGACTTCATGTTACCTGTCCAGTGAGACCAGCATACATACTACATAGGAGCTCACATCCCCTTCAGATGCCACTGCTTTGGTGTTACAGAGGATGTCTGTGGAGCTAAAGCTTCCCCTCCAGTTAACTGCATTTCCTCAGCTTCCTCACAACGGAGTTTCAGCCAAAATGCTTTCCTCTCTCACTCTCAGTTGCATCCCAGACATTCTTAAACATGAATGTGACTGTACTGTATGGATGGGCAAAGCAATGTCATCCATCCACCGGAAAGTACCTCGTCTCTTTACTAACTGCAAGCCCAATGGCAGCATCTGAAAGAAAACAAAACAAAACAAAAGTAACAAAAATAACAGCCAGTGGAGTTGTGATCTGCGACTATTCCTACCTGTTGACAACAGACTGAAAATGTCCTGGGCTTTGGAATAAAATGATTGCACGGAGGGCTGAGTACATGACTGCATAAGGGAACAGTGTGCAGAACGACTGTTCCTCTCCAATTACAGTCCTTCATGCACTGCAACAAAGATAACTGCCAGCTCGAGTTGCATGAATACATTATTCCAACCTACCTTTGTCTTATATCTCTGTTATAAGAAAGCTTGTTATTCTTTATTATTGTCTACTTTTAGTTATAGAGCAGTGCTTGTGTTCAATGTAGCATTATTTGTGTATATGTGTAGTTTTGCACTGTTACTCTTCAGACCCTTTTTGAAGTTTTATTTCAGTCTTTCTGAATTTTCCTTTCTCCATACCCATTATTTCCTGCCTACATTTTCTGACAACTCATTACTAGATGTACTGGATGTTGGGTAGTACAGGGTACTTGAGCAAGCTCCAGCCCATTATTCTAGCAGAACTTTAAGATCCAGTTTCACACTCAGATGTTGTTCTTCAGAGAACATTCTGCTGTTTTCCTTGCAAAACTTCCCCATGTTGAATTTCTGCCTTCGTAAGTATGTTCTTTCTGGTAGTAAGCAGGCATCTTTTGCTTTTATAAATGGTGGAAGGGAGGACTCCATATTCTTAAACTGTTTGATCCAGAAGTGGTGAAATGGCAGTAGTCCCTTAGACTTTTCTTCAAATAGCCTATCAAACACAGATAAGCAAGGACAAAAATTAACTGCAAGTACATAAGATTTAATATGGATGCTACCTGCAGAATAACAGGACATAAGAGATCTGGTGAAACTTCATACTACTTTTGCAAGAGCACAAATTCTGCTGTTTCATTAGTACACTACAGCAATACCTATGTATTTACAACATATACACTGCTCACTTTAAATATGCTCAAACTTGTATGTTTTCCAATTATGCTTGCCCTGGGAAAGGCAAAATAAGTATGTCAAATGTGTAATCTTTTTGCATAAGACAAAGTATTAAAATCTTAAAAAGAAATCCTAGGCGTAGCCCTCTACAACTGGATGTATGCACTACTTGCCCTTTATTTGCATTTTGATACATGAGAAGCTCACTGAAGCTCACCATGAGCCTAAGTTTATTCTCAAACCTTATTCAACTTTTAACAGAATCCACATTGATATTAGGCAATATAAACACATATCATTTTTTCCACACTGAATAATAATTACAATGTGTTCCTTACATATTCAGACTATACTGTGTGAATATTTACATAGATGAAATAAGTACATTTTTTGACCAGGACTTTGGATCAAGTCTGCTCATTGCCACTGATTTTGGATCAGGTTATAGCAGGGTGCTCATACTACAGATAAGCAAATCCTTTTACTTTATACACTAGATTTTATTTCATACAGATATATACGTTACTGCTTACCTTCCTATATAGGGATGCATGCTTTGTTGATTACTAATATAAAAATGTAATGCTGATATATGACAGTCATGGTTTGCTTTACTACCGCCCTAAAATGCCCCATGTCCACATGAACTCCCTTAAGTGCCCATCACTTTCCAAGGGCAAGTTGGAAACCAACAAGTGTCATCACGTATACTGACCTTGGAAACTCCAAGGAGTTTCCAACTTGGAAATTCCAAGGGGAAACTATTCTAAACCACCTTCGGCGGGTAAGTATGTAAAACAAAGAGATTCTTAGAGATCTAGAAAACATTGAAATGTGTTATATCAGTAACCTAAACATGTGTTAGCTACTTACCCACTGCATGCATCACTGTGATTACATATAATTGATATTTACTTGTATACTACAAATAAATAGCTAAACACATTATATACAGCCTTGCTTATGTTATGCATAACATTATGTATAATACATAAATGCATGCAAATAAGAAACATATATGTATACAGATATTATTATTATTATTACACTTCAAAGAACTTTGTTTAGCGTAATGTTTTATTTATTTGCTTGTCCTCCATCAAGCTATTAGCTAGAGCGATAATTGATCAAGCAATTGCATTTTAATTGTGGTAATAGAGCAGCTTTGTGATTTATTCCTCTTTGTTTTGTTTCACTACAAAGTAATCATCTCCACTCAGATGTTTAACCACCCACCCAATTTATCTATTAGAACAGTTTCACAGCCATATTTCATTAATCTCTGTAGGATCTACAATGGACATGGCAATTTCTCTCCTTCACAGGGTAATTTCTTAATTGCGATGCTGTTGGTTATTACCTCCTTAATTTGCATTTACACTAATCTACTACTTTTGTTAAACTTGCAGATGATGCCAATGATTTTATATTATTTTGTTAAGTACAATAGGCCTGAGCTTGTTCTCTTTTAAACTGATATTAATCAGGAATCTCCTTAAGGTATGATGGGAAGTGTAAGGCCCATGGAAGTAACAAGCTATAAGAAGTATATCCCGAACACTCAGGTAAGCAGAATTTGTCTTAAATAAATCTAAAAAGAAACAAAAACTAAACAGTGAAACAAAATTTGGTTTAAACTGTAAACAACTACAGTATCTTCCTTTACAACTTGTATTTACTAGTGCAGTAGTCCTCTGTTGTCAAAGTAACATAACTGACACTTAAATTTCTTCTATTTAAAAAGGAAAAAAGTGTATGTGTAATTACAGAGATAACTGAAGAGTGTATTCATAGAAGAGTTTTGTTAATTGTTCTAGTGTACCTCCTCTGACAACAGAAATGCTACTGTTTTGGGATGTACTTGTTATCTAAGGGATAAAACACCCAAACCAAAGCATCAACACAGTTCAAAGAGCAAAGAGTTGGAATCTTCCAATGAGACGCAAGGTCTTAAAGATACAAACTATAAGGTAGATCTGAAATGCAGCACTGAAGACCTGATTTTGAACTCATACTGTAGTGTTCCTCTTGTCAGAGGCTTCTGATGCAGAAATGCTGATTTCCTTCTGCCCTCTCTGTTGCTCTCCTCCAAGGTGTACCAAGTACTTCATTCAAAGAATGATTCAGCTACTACTGTTGATTCTCAGAGTGCAAGAGTTGTTTAAACACTGCATTTCCCTCCATGTTTTGTTGTAAACTTATTTTGTTTCTTTCTACCTATGTACCTGGTGAAATAATGGTCTATTAGCAAGTAACCTCCTGCTGTAGTATGACTTTTCAATAGTATTTGTAATAAAGTCTGTATTGACGTTGGTAGCTTGCAACTGGAGTGTAAGGACCTTGCCATATTATCAATACCCTACACACAAGACCTTTTGAACAGTGTCCCCTTGTCACTGATTTACATTCTTCTATGTAGGGCAAATGAGCACATTTAGACCTTTAACTGCGTCATGCATCGCAATATACTACAGGCTTTATTTCTTGATAATCTTCATACACTATTTAAAAGACCTCATTAAATTCTTACAATTTTAAGCCTATTAATGTTTATTCTCTAGATATATGTTTAGTATATAATGTATATTATCAACAAGACAGTAATAGAAGCTTAGCTATGTGTGATACTCTTGCATATACATGTAAGTGCTTATATTGTTTTCAGTTCTCAGTTATGTTAACCTACGTCATCATTATCTCACATTTACTCTCAATTTAGCAGACAATACGTCAGTGCTGCAGCTGTTTTTTGTTCTTTTCACTGCCCGAGTTTTCAAATGGGATATTTTCTTTCAGTCCAATGATTTCTTACAGCCAGTAAGGGTCTTAATTAAAATACTGCAAATTTGTATTTGCTGTCTTTGTATTCTGTAATGGAGAAAACTTACCCTGATAATTCTTTTTTACTTTTCCTCTTTTAATTAGGAATAAGTGGCTTAATTTTTAAGAATGTTTGTTCTCTCTCTCTGCACAGAGGAGCAGATGTGCCCTTGGAAAGCCATAACTTGAGAAAGAATAAGCATAGGTAAGTGAAATTCGATGAATAATTGATTACTGAAGTAACTGTAATTATCAGGGAACGTGACGGATAATTTTGACAGTGCAGGAAAAAGGAAAAAAAAAAAAAGAAAACTGTAGACAAATGAAGCCCTGTTTTTAAAAGTCAGACACATCTCACACAAGATCGCACAATAGCCCTGCAAGAGCGGCTATGAAAGGGGAGCTTGCATGACATCCGTTTATAATGTGGCTTTCTCCCGCTTAAACATTGCAACATGTATTACAATACCCGAGGTAACGAATCAATTAACCGGGACCCGGCCCCTGCAGCCGTCATCTCTTCCCCCTCCTCCACCTTCCCTCCTCTCCCTCCCTCGCCCCCCTGGTTCCCCCAGCCCGTGCCCTCTCCGGAGCCGCCGGCTGCTGCTCGGCTTTGTAGTTTGCCGGAGCAGTAGGACCCGGGGGCCCCGCGCAGCCACCAATAGACGCCGCTACTCGGATCTATTTGTATGCAATGCCTCCCGCTCTGCGCATTAATAGTAATACAGATAACGGGTCTGAAAGAATTCCCTTCTGAAGAAGGATTTGATTTTTTTTTTTTTCCCAGGGTCCTGATACTGGGAAGAATCCGGTTTCATCCCCCCTTTTAGTCAAAAGTCTCCTGGACAGCTGGTCGCCTTAAGCGCGCTCCCTCTCTCTCTCTCTCTCCGTACAGATATATGCATTCTCGCTCTGTGCAAGGAAAGTTGCAAAGGACTGTCTGGATGATGGAACCGTTAGTTTTCTGAGAGCCTTCTCATCTCGGAGGGTAAGTCCCCCCCCCCGCCCCAACTACCAAAGTAGCGACCGGTGCGAGGGGTTCTGGCCGGCAGCTCCCCGCTCCGCCGCGATCGGGATCGGGCAGCGGCTCCGGGCGAGGCAACAGTTTCCCGCAGGCGCCGGGAGAGGTCACGGCGGGAGAAGGGGGATGCGAAAGTAGCTGGTGCGCGGGGGTCGCGGCGGGAGCGGGCCAACAAGTTTCGGTGCCGGTACCGGGGACGTGTTTATTGTCCGTAAAGTTGCCGGGGTTTCCGCGGGACGGCGTCCGTGTGTCCGTCCCCCTCCGCTTTATTGCCGCCCTTTGGCTCGGTCGTTACTAACAAAGAAGTTTTGCCGCTGCGCAGCCGGCATCCCCGGCTGTCCCCGCCGGCCCCCGGGGCGATCTCGGGGTGCCTTTCGGGCTGGCCGGCGGCCGCGGAAGGGGAAAGGCGGGGGAGGGGGGGGGAAATCCGCGCCCCAACTTCTGGCGGGGCGGTCCCCGCAGCCGGGCGGCTGGGGCCAGCGGCGCCGGCTTTGTTTTCACCGCGCTTGCGATAACCTTTTCCCTCCCCGCGGGGATGCGGCCGGCGGGGAGCAGCCTTTCCCGGGGGAAGCCCCCTCATCTCCCCGCGCCGGCGCCCGATCCCCCGCGGGGCGGACGGGCGGAGACCGAAATTCAACGGGAGGGGGGGAAATGTGTATGTATATACGTGTGTGTGTGTGTA
>VYZM01010570.1:53804-74081 GCA_013398915.1 Dromas ardeola | reverse complement strand
CCCATGATACTCTACCAAACAGACCCCTGCAGAGGCCAGTCTTCTCTCCTGGCATGCAGGGTAGCAAGCTTGCTGTGTGCCCTCCTCACTGCCCTAGGGATCCTGAACTCCACCACCTCATGGTCACTGCAGCCAAGGCTGCCCTTGAGATTCACGTTCCCCACCAGCCCCTCAATGTTGGTGAGAACAAGGTCCAGCATAACATCTCTCCACATTGTCTCTTCTATCACTTGGAGGAAGACGTTACCATCAACGCATTCCAGGAACCTCCTGGATTGCTTATGCCCTGCTGTGTTGTCCCTCCAACAGATACGGGGTGATTGAAGTCCCCCACGAGGACCAGAGCTTGTGGACATGAGGCTGCTCCTGTCTGTCTATAGACGGCCTCATCTGCTTGTGTCATGGTTTGGGCTGATGCACCAACACAACAGCAGAACAGTAGATTTGAACCATCACATACAAACACCAAGAGCAAATAAGTTATACAACACATAAGGCAAGTTAAGTAATGCTGTATCAACTACTTTAAACAAATCTCTATAAAGAAACGATACAATAGTCTGTCCAAAACCATCATGATGCAAGCTATCTGTTTTAATCTCTGAGCGAGCTGGAATTAAAATTATTCAGGCAATCTATCAGATATCTGGTCAAGCCCTGGTCGAGCCCCATATTGGGTTCCAGTAAGTCTGTCGTGCTTTGGGCTGAACTGACCACTGAAGTGAGCCACAGATGCTCCCCTCACCTCTCTCTCCAAAAAGAAGAGAGAGAAAGATATAAAGAGATTTATGAGTTTAGAAAAAACCTAAACTACTTTAATGAAAATATTAATAAATTAAAGAAATAAGAAATACATATGTATATAATGAAATATATACAATATATACAAAACTGTATCAAGCTCCCAGGATGACGATCGCATTGCCAGCAGGCAGAGGGAATGTTCCAGACTGGACTCAGCGACAGATGGGAGCTCCATTCTGGATCTGGAGTCAGGAATGCTCAGATCAGGATCAAAGGCAGACGAACAGCAGAGTCCTCCTCAGATGCCAGCCACTGAAGAAAAAGAGGGCTGAACCTTTGATCCCTCAGCTTTTATACTGAGCATGATGCAGGTGGGATGGGAATACCCTGTTGGTCAGTTTGGGGTCACATGTTGTGAAACCCCTCTAGCTTTTCAGCTTCTGACCCTCCAATGGGGCAAATAACAAAGTTAGCTGACCTTGGTTGTTATAGCAATAAGTGTAAGTAAGACCCTCTCTGCATACCATTCCTTGGCATAAATTACAAATAATCAGGTTTTATCACTCTGAGAACGAACAGTGTTTCCACAATATGCTGTTAATTTCAGAGTTTAGNAAAAGTAAAAATACTGAACAGAAAATTTGTTTTGTTTTGCCTCAAACCAGGACAGCTCGGTCTTCCTGGTTGGGTAGCCTGTAGCAGACCCCCACTGTAACACCACCTGTCCCTGCCCTCCCTTTAATCCTGACCCATAATCTCTGGACGGCTCATCACCCATCCCCAGGTGGAGCTCCATGCACTCCATCCGGTCATTGACGTAGAGGGCAACACCCCCTCCTCATCTCCCCTGCCTGTCTTCCCTGAAAAGCCTGTATCCCTCCGTTCCAACACTCCAGTCATAGGAGCCATCCCACCATGACTCTGTGATGCCAATAAGATCGTAGCCCTGGAGGCGTGTGCATGTCTCTAACTTGTCTTGTTTATACCCCATGCTACGTCTGTTTGTATAGAGGCATTAAGTTGGGCCCCCGATGAAGCTGACTTACTGGCTGGAGTGGCTGGAATTCCTTTCTGCTGCACTCCAGGTTCTCTTCTGCTGACCTGTGATCCTTCTCCAGATTCTGGGCATATATTGTTGGCATTGGCATCATACTGGTAGGAATGGGATGGATTGAGGTTTCCCTCCCCCAGCAACTTAGTCTCAATAACCGTCAGATTTGGGAAGAACATCAAAAACATATCATTAAAATTATTAGATTGATGCATATAACTTCTGTAAACTCAAGCATAAATTCAGAGTGAGATTTAGGGTGGCAAACAAGTGATCCACTCCAGTCAGGTACCAGGCAGCAAAATGTTTATCAAGCAGCCTTTGTTTTTTCCTCTCTTCCCTTGTGCCCCTCACTCCCTCTTCTCAATTCAGCTGCTTGAGGATGTCCATAAACTGATTCAATACCTACCCAGCACTGAATTATGTAGGGTGAACATTGTATACTCTTTCCACCTTATTTGCTAATTGAAGAGATGTAAACTTGGCTTTTAATTTTTTTTTCTTTCCTCTTTTAATCCTCATATTACATTAGGCAATTTCTTGAATTAAAATTTCTCTTTTAACATCAGACTGTTTATACATAACTTGCTCTCTCCTCCCTTACCAGAAGCCTGCTTTTTAATTATGCACATTCCTGTTTTCTAGTGGTTCAAGTAATAATAGGGTGATGATAAAGGAAAGAAATCTCTCACTGCTTCATTTTATTGTGATATGATTAAATTCAAACCTTTTCAGTGAGAAAATCCCACAGGGTGTAACGGAAAGGCATAAGGAAAAAGAAAGAGGTAAGTTGTGATGTCAAACTTTTTGACATCTAAAAGCTCAATGCTTTTTTTTTGCCAAAGAAGATGATTTCAGAAATTTATTTCATGTGAAAAATGATTGTGTACAAAAGATTTCTAGCCTCAGGTCAGTCTGGCCATGGGATACAACCTGAATTCCTGTTATTCCTAGCCATGTCTTGGAGATGTCCCACAAACTGCATTGACTAAGAAAACAGGATACACAGCTTCTGTGGGAAACAAGTTATGATCATATTGTGTACATTAATTGGTGGGTATTGAGTAGATGAAGTGGCAGATGGAGAGGGAAGGCTCTTATCTGCAAGGGTACAGAGTAGCTGTGGGGCATTTCTGATCTTTAAAGTATAGCCAATATTTTCCTCTGCAAATTTCTTCAGTCCCCAAGTGGTAACACCTTGCTCCACTGGAACCTCTGCTGCCAATCTGCCTTCAGCAAGCGCACAGAATGTTATGGCAAAGCACGGCTAATTGCCAGAGCATGAATACTTACTGCTTGCTTGTTTTTATGCCTTATATTGGAATTTCTAGTAGCTATTATCCAGCAGATCTTGGATATGGAGGTACATTAGTACTTTGTTAAAGACAGGAAGTATTACCAATCACGTATTTCCAGGTTATAAGGAAGAAGGACAATTAGTCATTTTTCTGACACTGAAAATATCAGCAGCAATAAAAGCTTTATCTCTGGTAGTTTATGGGTTTGAACATATAAATGCTTTGCTGGCTTATTACATTATCATCTTCTAGACACTTGCACAGCCCTCTTCCTGGCAGGTGTAGAGCAAAAAGACAAGTGGATTTTTCCTGTGCACTTTGTTCCATAATCTGGAAGCTTACTTTGAGTTGCCACAAAGACATTGTTTTCTCTAATGGAAGTTTACGGACTTTATATCAAGCTGTTATTAGGTAAAATAGATACTAGTTAATTTTAACTTAAAGCCTAAAAGCCAGTGTTAGAAGCGATATAATCCATCAGAAAGTAAGGATATACAGGTGTAAGCATCACCATGAGGAGAAGATTTTCTGAATACAGAGGATTATACAGTAGTAAGCCTCGGGATTTCTGAACAGGAAAGCTGAAGATGCCTCTGTTTAGTGTTTGTTAGTATTCAGGGAATCACTGCTCCGTGCTTCCTTTATCTCACTCGCCCTTACCCCCCAAATTCCTTCTTGCAAAGAAAGAGTCCAAAGAGACTCTACCCACTGTTAATATCTTCTTGTTTATAACATAAACTATTTCAGTAAGGTCTCAAATAGTGGCTAACTGCTCGGTTCAAGGAGCAACAATACTAAAATCACAGTTGCTCGTAAATAATTAGCCAGACAGAAAAACACGGGAAATTGGCTAGCAAATAATGAAAGGATGGTTGGTTTGTTTGTTTTCAAGAAGATAACTGATGTTGCTTTCTTTTCTTTCCTCCTATCCATTTAACTTGTCTGAGTTTGAGCTTTTTGGATTTCTGGATTTTTAGGTTTTTCTCTAGAAAAAACATATTTTTCTGTTTAATTGCTCCATTCTATGCTTCATATTAAATTGAAAGTTTTATGTAATTATTTAATCTAAAAAGCTAGTCTTTAAGAGGCTCACCAAAGGCTTATAGAGGCAGCATTGGAACACCCTCCCATGCTTCCTACTTTATTACCAGAACTAGACCGTTATACCAAGTTCTGCAAGAGGACTGATTATCTGCAAGAAGGCTCTGTGTTTACCTCATGTGCCTGATTGGATACATAGGTAGGAAAATTCATGTACTTTTGGAATCAAACACAATATTCAGGCTTGAAATAAACAAACAGATAAATAAATAAATAAATAAACAAATAAATTACTCTGACCTTTTCACTGGTTTTGAGTGGTCTGGCCTAAGAAGTGTCACTCTGGATCAAATTATTACTAAACACTGTATGTAAAGACCGTAATACTAAGAAAGATCTCATTGACATGAGAGCTTATTTTTTATTATTTATTATTTATTATATAGTGAAACAAATGCTATCATGAACTCATTCTTGACTAATAACTGAAGGTGTTTGTTACCACTCAATATTATTAATATATTAATATAGTGCCACATATCTAGTTTATTCCTCACATTGTTTCCACTGCCGCTGTGTTTATGATTCTTAAGGGACTTAAACTGCTTTTCCTTCCTGTATCACCTCAGCTGTCAGTGCAATAATTGTTTATTTCTATATTTGGATTCCTTAGAATGTTTTAACAAAAGGGCCTTTAAATACTTTCACCATTCAGATCTTTTTCTGTAAGTTAAAATATTTTATACAAATTTGAACCAAATTAACCATGTTTTGATATTAAAGCCACAGCCACCTGCATCTATTTATTCA
The DNA here is from genome assembly GCA_013398915.1 of Dromas ardeola. NCBI lineage: Eukaryota > Metazoa > Chordata > Aves > Charadriiformes > Dromadidae > Dromas > Dromas ardeola. The sequence goes on along the minus strand of VYZM01010570.1, from coordinate 69,137 downwards.
TATTATTTTTCAACACTAAATAATAAAGGTTGTACTTCAGATAAAAAACATATCCTAAAATCTGCATGATACCATTCCTAAATGATTAATAATCTTTTCTTTTGCTAGCCTCCGATATATTAAAAGTTATTTCATCTTGTCTTTTTTAACATTAAAGAAAAATAATGAAGCAACAGGGGCTTAAGAAAATGATATGTATAGCTTTGCTATATATTTTGTTAATTAATGAAACAATACTACACCCATGAAGCAGAAAATTATTTTTTTAAAATACCTTCTCTTGGAGCCCAAACTGTCTTTAAAATGTATCTCTTTATTTTTTTTAAATATTTTGAGTTCATGAAATAAGCAGGAGACAAAACAGAGTGAGCATGGTAAAAATAAAAGCCACCATATTTTTGTCTATACACTTAAAATACATTCTGTTTGCGTTGTCACATTCTAGATATAATGGTCATTATAACAGATTTGATGATGTAAAAATAATAAAAATATTATTACTGTATTTGCATGTTGGTGGTTCAGATCACAGGATCTGACAGTCTTATGACTCAGAAGAAGCTGTTCCAGAATAAGATGTTGTATACTAGATGAGTTACTTGAAGAAGAGAGGAAAGAGTAATGTTATCACCTACTTTTTTACATGTAGAATTTGAGAGAGAGAATAGTACTTCAGGTTCACACAAGAAACTTAATAACAAAATCTATAAACTTTTGTGGGCTCTTTCTCAATGGTAGGTGGTGTATAATAAAGAAACTGATTTATCCACCTGTTTTAATTCTAATAAAGCTGGTGCATACAAATTTTTTTTAGAAAAGGTTATACATGTAAGAAAATGGCAATCATTCTGGCTTGCAGTGATATTTTACTCAACTTTACCTCAAACGTAATTCTTTCATATAATTCTTCCTCCCAGAAACAAAGACAATTAGTTGTCAAGTGATCAAGGACTAGAAGGTATTATATTGTGAGTGCCATGGAGATTCTTTTTCTGCTGGTTATAATAATTCCCCTTATATTGAGATTTATTAGAAAAGATGAGTGTAGAAGGAAGATGCCAGCAAATGAACATTTATGATTTGTGGATAACACCAAACTGGGTGGTACAGTTGATATAGTAGAGGGAAGGGATGCCATCCAGAGGGACCTTGACAGGCTTAAAATTGGGCCCGTGTGAATCTCATGACGTTCAAAAGGCCAATTTCAAGGTCCTGAACCTGGATCAGGGAAATCCACAATATCAATATAGTCTGGATGATGAATGGATTGAGAGCAGCTCTACAGAGAAGGACTTGAGGATATTGATAGACGAAAAATTCAGCATCAGCTGGCAATGTTCACTTGCAGCTCAAAAAGTCAACCATATCCTAGGCTGCATAAAAAGAAGTGTGGTCAGCAGGTTGAGGGATGTGATGCGGCCCCTCTCCTCCCGTCTCATGAGACGCTATCTGGAGTGCTGCATCCAGCTCTGGGGCCCCCAGCACAAGAAAGACATGGACCTGTTAGAGCAGGTCCAGAGAAAGGCCACAAAAATTATCAGGCAGCAGGAGAAAGGTTCTATGAAGACAGGCTGAGAAAGCTGGGGTTGTTCAGCCTAGAGAAGATGAAGGTCCAGGGACACCTCATTGTGGCCTTTCAATACACTAAAGGGGGCTTATAAGAAAGATAGAGAGGGATTTTTTACCAAGGCCTGTAGTGATAGGGCAAAGGGTGATGGTTTTAAACTGAAAGAGGGTATATTTAGATTGAATATAAGGAAGAAATTTTTCACCCTGAGGGTGGTGAGACACTGGAAGAGATTGCCCAGAGAAGCTGTGGATGGCCAATCTTTGGAAGTGTTCAAGGACAAGTTGGATGGGGCTTTAAGCAACCTGATCTAGTGAAAGATGTCCCTGACCATGGCTGGGGGGGTTGGAAGTGGATGGGGAACTACAGGCTTGTTAGTCTGACCTTGGTGCTGGGGAACGTTATGGAGCAGATCACCTTGAGTGCCATCACGTGGTACATACAGGACAACCAGGTGACCAGGCCCAGTCAGCATGGGTTTATGAAAGCTAGGTCCTGCTTGACTAAGCTGATCTCATTCTATATCAAGATGACCCGCTGTCATGGTTTAACCCCAGCCAGCAGCTAGGACCACGCAGTCATTCACTCACTCCCCCTGTCCTGTCCCATCCCCTCAGTAGGATAGAGAAAAGAGGCAGAAAAAGGGAAAACAAACCCAAACCACTCGTGGGTTGAGATAAAGACAGTTTAATAGAATATTAATGGAGGAGAAAAAAAAAAATGGTAAAAGAATACACAAAAGCAGTGATGCAATACAATTGCTCACCACCTGTTGATCAATTGCCCAGCCCGTCCTGAGCAGCAATCACAGCAGATTCCTGTCCCTTAACCAATCCCCATTTATATACTGACCATGCCACCTATGATATGAAATATTCCTTTGTCCATCTTGTGCTGGCTATGGTCCCTCTCAGTTTCTACGGTAAGCTGAAAAAGCCCTTGACTTAATTTAAGCATTACTTAGCAACAGCTAAAACAATAGGTGTTATCATCAACACTATTCTCATACTAAATCCAAAACACAGCAGCTACTACGAAAAAAATGAACTCGATCCCAGGTGAAGTGAGGACACCTGCTTAGTGGATGAGGGAAAGGCTTTCCAGGTTTACTTGGACTGTAGTAAAGCCTTTGACACCATTTCCCATAGCATTCTCCTGGAGAAACCGGCTGCTCATGGCTTGGACAGGTGTTCTCTTCGCTGGGTAAAAAACTGATTAGATAGTTGATCCCCAAGAGTTGTGGTGAATGGAGTTAAATCCAGGTGGTATCTGACCACAAGACCAGGGCTCAGTATTGGGCCAGTTTTGTTTATTATCTTTATCAATGTTCCGGAAGACAGGATGAAGTGCACCCTGAGTAATTTTGCAGATGACACCAAGTTGTGTGGGAGTGTTGATCTGCTTGATAGGAAGGCTCTAGAGAGGGATCTGAACAGGCTGGATCAATGGGCCAAGGCCAATAGTATGAGGTTCAACAAGGCCAAGTGCTGGGTCCTGCACTTGGGTCACAACAACCCCATGCAACGCTACAGGCTTGGAAAGCTGCCTGGTGGAAAAGGACCTGGGGATGTTCGTCAACAGCTAGCAGTGTGACCAGGTGGTCAAGAAGGCCAATATCATGTTGGCTTGTATAATAGTGTGGCTTAATAGCGTGGCTTAATAGTGTAGCCAGCAGGACTAGGGAAGTGACCATTCCCCTGTATTCGTCACTGGTGAGGCCCCACCTTGAATATTGCGTTCAGTTTTGGGCCCCTCACTACAAGAAAGACATTGAGATTCTGAAACATGTCCAGAGAAGGGCAACTAAACTGTTGAAGGGTCTAGAGAACAAATCTTATGAGGAGCGGCAGAAGGAACTGGGATTGTTTAGCCTGGAGAAAAAGAAACTGAGGGGAGACCTTATCAATCTCTACAAATATCTGAAAGGAGGTTATAGCAAGGTGGGTGTCAGTCTCTTTTCCCAAGTAACAAGTGATAGGATGAGAGGAAACAGCCCCATGTTCCGCCAGGGCAGGTTTAGATTGGACATTAGGAAAAATTTCTTCACAGAAAGGGTTGTCAAGCATTGGAACAGGCTGTCCAGGGAAGTAACTGAGTCATCATCCATGGAGGTATTTAAAAGACTTGTAGATGTGGCACTGAGGGACGTGGTTTAGTGGTGGACTTGGTAGTGTCAGGTTAATGGTTGGACTCAATGACCTTAAGGGTCTTTTCCAAACTAAATGATTTTATGGTCCTATGTTTAAAGTCCTGTGTGGGCAGAGAGACTTTAAGAATCTTGATGATTCTTCCCAGACCCTATCCTTGCTCTGTAGTGCTTCACAGTGCAGTGTTAAATACATTAATTATGTTGTGCCTCCTGGACAAGAAGCCTGTCAAACTTATTTTGTTAACAAACAGTGAGTATACATTGGTATAGGGCTTCAGTTCTTCAAGAATAAGTATCTTAGGGTACAAAGCTGTTGAAAAGGCATCGTCCATACTAGTAATTTGTCTGTGCTGTTTTGCAGATGAGAAGATATAAGCAAAAATTAATCTTTCCCCTGACTATAGCATCAAACTCATATTCCAAACCCTGAGTTTTTCTTTACCATGATGCCTTTCACAGCAAACGTACACTCTTTGCAAAGAAGAATTAATGACAGGTGTATTATATGAGACATGTGTATAATATGTTCCTTAGTATATGTTGTGATTTTATTTCATTACAGTAAAAGGGGAAAGGGCTGGATTTTTGCTTACATATTGGGATCTGACTTAAGACATCCTAGGTTCAATTTCTACCTATATTTCAGGCTTTTTTTAAAGTTACCTAATATTTCCTTTTTGGATTTATGCTGGTTTTCATTTGCTTAGCTAATTAGATACGGTGGATGCCTCAGTATGAGTTTACTTCAGGACAGGTATTTCATTCCTACTCCAGGAATGTCTCAGCCAAAGCTAGCTATACCAGCACTAAGGGAGGGGTGAGAGCCAGCAGGCTAATGTGGAGTGTGAATAGGCACTTTCTATTCAGGTTGAAGGGGTGGCTTTGTATGTGATTCAGAAAACACTCAGAAGTAAACATTGTCTTGAAGAAGTGTCTCTTGCCTGATGAACTCCTTTTAAGAGCTACATTCTTTTGACATTATTTAGTAAGAAGCAGCTTTATTGAACTGTGTGTCGAATTGCTCTTTGATGGGGAATTGAGTACTTTCCAGAATTTGCTTTCCTGCCAGCAAAATAAAGTAATATTTGCTTCCTGCTGGCCTTACTGTTATTTTTTGGGTACACATGGCTGAGTCCTAAGCCAAATTTCTTGTTTCTCTGCTACTTCAAAATGATAGTGCTCTCACTGACATGTACCCACCCTCCTAGCTAGCTTGGCATCTTCCATTTGCCACTTGCTCAGCACACGTGTCTTCCAGTTACTTTTTGACATTATTCAGTCTATTCCCTCTTGTGCAGAAACTCACTCCCAGGGAGATTTCAGCAGTATAGAATAGCTGTGAATGTGGCCCCCTGCTGATGACAAAAACCACAGTTCACCCTACAATGTTAGAGATGTGTTTTGTCAACCTGAAGCAGTGCTGGCAAGCAGGTTAGCATGAAGCCAAATTAGGTTGTTCTGGAGCATTTCAGAAACCTAAGTACTTTTGACCACAGACGGAGCAGAGGAAGGCAAAGATGTCACCAGTGTTGGAAAGAGGAAGAAATAGGTTAAATGAGACAAACCCAAATAAAAATACTGGGAAGCTCCAGCATGACCTTTCAGTGGAAAGTAAAAAAATCTCCATGGTTCAGGCTGATTTAGGTTTAAGCCAGAGGAAAATTCTTACCTAACCTCAAAGCTACAAATCGGGTTCTCCTTGAGCAGGACAGTGTGAAAGGTATTACTAAAAGTCTTATGCCTCAGACTTATTTCAGACATCAGAGCACCTGAATATCATCTGGTGGTCCTTCATCCAGCTGGGCCAAACACCTTGTGCATCATAAGAAGATGAGGAGTTCTTTCTCTGATCTTTCCCTACCCCTTTGAATAAGTCAACATGACAATTTTAAATTTAGATGATGGGAAGAAGAGTACCCTTCCTGTTCTTTGTAGAAGCAGCTGAAGCCTTGAAGTGTGACTAGCAAGTTCCCTTTCCTTTCACAGGCCAAGAAGTCTAGTTTTCTTTTCCTGGTCTGGAATGGATGGGCGAATAATAGAAATAACACGGTTCTGTCTTTGTCATTAGTTGTTCCAGATCACACTTTATTTTGCTAAAAGTCCATGAGTTAACATGGGGTCATTTGTTGCTTAACAGCCCAGTAAGGGTTAATAAGATTCCTCAGAGCCACTGAGTGCCAGTCTTGGGTACCTTACCTATTTTATTGCCCAGTGCATTGGCAAAAAAAAACCCTCAAAAAACTAAAAAACTGCATCCTCTGCTATGAGGCAAGGGACCTAATGACAAAGGAAATGGAAAATGTTGAGATGCTGAATGATTTATTTGTCTCCATTTTTACTGGAAAGGTGTACTGTCAGGTCTGCTGGGTCACTGAGCCTTGTGACAGAGGCTGAGGGAATGAAACACTCCCCAGAGCAGCAGCAGAAAGAGATAGGCAAATTGAACATGCACCTGTGGGAGCAAATGTGGTGCTGACAGAGCTCACCAGGGTTTATATGTGAGGCCACTGATGCTTAAAGGTTACAGTAATGAGGGGAGGTTTGTGATGGCTGGAAAAAGGCAAACATCACATCCTCTTCAAGACAGGCAAAGAGGGAGGCCAAGGAAATTACAAGACAGTAAATTTTTACACCAGAGTCTTTTCAGCTCACATATTACCTGATGCAGGATGAAAAAAGTTTTCAAATGGTGATACCCCTGCTATGTAGGATGTCGGTATATGTGTGAGAATTAACACACATGCAGACATTCACTTTTGCTCAAACACAAACTCAAGTAAATTAAGCTTTGTGTGGTCTGCTGAGAATATACTCGTGCTATAACTGCAAACAGTCTTGTTTTCTGAGTTGTATTCCTATCATGCCTCTACTCTTCTTTTGGGAGCAGGGGAGATAGCAGGGTTGTTGCTAAGCAGCAGCTGTCACCAGAAAGCTGTATGTGTAATGTTGTTGTAGTGGATTAAGTGCCACTGAAGTACATCACTTCTGAAGACTTTCTGTCTGCTATCTGTTGAAATGATTTATAGCCACAGTATTCAGCCCAATGTGTGTATCCATTTTCCCCCTTCCACCCATCCATATTGCCTGTGACGTCTGGTGAATTTAAGGCTGTCTGCATTTCTCATTGTTAGTATTCTGAGGAAGCCTAGTCCTAGAGCTACAGTGCTGGAGTAAAAGGCTACCTATGACTGACTTACTCCTGACAAATATGACCCCTGGTATTAGCATTAATGGAGGTGCCTGTTAAGAAAAACAAAGTTAGCTATATGAATATCTCCTTAATCCTTGTCTTTTTTTCCCGTAGGGAATCTCTTTTTTTCCTCATAGACAGTATTGTTATGGTCAACTCCCAAAATACTGGTTGCAGAAAATGCTTTTGAGAATACCTTTTTTCTGCTTGTGAGAAAGTTATTTCAGTGACTGAGTATTTCATTTCCATTTCTATGGGCATAATGAAAGAATGCAACTAAACATCGATGCAAAATATCTTGGTGTTTGAGCTGTTTTCAAAAATGCAATTTCTTGAGAAAGGTAAGAGAAGAGCCCAGTAGCTATTTTGCTATAGCTGTGTAAACACAAAGTGCCATTAACTTCCAGTGAGACTGAAGAAATCAGGCTCAGATATGGGAGAACATCCCTGTCTGTTCTTTATGCCCTCTTGGCAGGAGGCACTTTAGATCCAAAAGCCTTTCAGTGAAACTGGAATGATGTTGTCCACAAAAAAAAAAAAAAAGTCCTCCCTTTTAGCAAGTCCATTTAATCCACAGTACAGGCAGAATAGTGTTGGTTCCATCCGCACACATATCAGTAAGTCTTTCAAACTGTTCTTAGGGGTTTGGAAAGTTTAATTGTTTAGCTTCAGTAAAAACAAAAAGCAACCCCAAAACAACACCAAACTCTTTTACTTCTGTTTCTTTGTGCTTCTTCTGTCTTGCAGTGATACACTTCTTGGTTAAGGAACTATGTTACCCATGCATTTGTAGAGCAACTATTGTGTTTGGATGCTAATCTGGTTTTGGTTTCTTACTACTCTGTTAGTGCAAGTGATAGCTAGGGCAAAGAAATAAGCAAATTTGTGGCTTTGGAGGTGGGGAAAGAGGAAACAAAATCCCAAACAGTACAAAAATATGTCTCCTCCCCAACTCTGATGCTACTGTTCTTCCAGTCATCTCTTTCTCTATAAATAGGTGCAATCAAAGTTCTTTACTGCGGCTCAGTCACTTGTTTTTATAAATCAGTCATCACTTCCTAAAATGACCATCATTAAAACCCCAAACACTCAGATTGCCATGCTTTGGGAAAAGAAAATCACAGCACATAATCGGGTGATGTTAGATTGTTTTCTTGTCTTCTCAAATCTGGTAGATGTGGGTACAATCACCTCTGATGACTAAGCTAAGAAAGAAATCTGGCTGGCAGCTCCCAGCACTGCCAATTTATTAATGTTTATATTCACATAGACTAATTTGAGAGTATAACTGAAGGAAAAAAACCAAACACGTTAACAAATGAGGTTGACATGTTCCATATACAATCATTAAATGATGATCCGTCTATATTTAGAACCTTAAGTTAGGTCTTAAATTTTAATGTAAGGTGAAATGAAAACTGATCAGTTGTCATAAATGTCAGAATGAAGAGGAATACATACAAAAGAGAACTAAAATTATGCTGGCATGAAAAAAAATCAGCTGGTAGTAGCTGACAAAAGACTATATGCTAGGGCAGTAAATTAGCCAGAGTCCTTTGCAGAGTCTCTTTATATTTTATATTGAGTACTTGTTTCCATTTGACTTGGTGAAAAGAAGGTCAGTTTGTAAGTATCACCCTGTGAAATTGCCAAGAATATATTGCCAGCCAGTGAAAACTGATGTAATGCTACTGATGTTAACAGAAATAAATAGAGAGACATTGTGATGACTACTTATTATCAAAGTTTATTGATTTGAGTTCCATCTCTGTTGGTTTAATGTCTTTACTGACACTCTTATGTCTTTCTGTGAATGTGTGTTTCTGACTTGTGTAGCTTCCCAGTACTTGAATGTGTTGGTGAATTAAAGTTGTACATTTATTCTTTAATGAAAGACAAAAAAAGAAATTAGCAAATATATTAGGAAATGTATTATAAAGAAATCAGTTTAATATATTTCTATTACTTTTTGAGCCACACTCTGGCACCTTTGACATGTGTGGTGCCCAGCTATAATTTGTGGAAAATAAATGAAAATTGGTGCCAATATAGCTACAGTAAGAGAAAGAACAGGAGGAGAACGGAGGAAAAAAATGATACTTAGTCTCCTCTTCTGAAAAAACACTAGTGCAGCATTTGCTTCTCAGTAATGTGAGATTGTCATGCCTGCACTGTTTTGTCCCTCTTGCATTCAGATAAGGATGGTCTCTGCTCTTTATTCACTGCCCAGCCTAAGTCCGGGACTTTGCAGATATGGTCATACTGCCCAGGTAGTACCTCCCAATTACTGAGAAAGTGGCTGATTGTCTTAGGTTTTGAACGGGATTTTTTCAATGAACCTATGTAACTTTCCTTCCCAGGGTCTGGATAAGAGGCAATGAAGTAAAATAGAAGTCTCTGATACTATCTCTTTTGAATGAAGATGGACTGCCTTGCTTTCCAATTGTGTCTCATCCATCCCTCTGTCCCATCGTCCCCCCGCCCCCCCCTTGTCTTTTGAAATTAAGGTGATGAATAATTAATTTTAAATGTACCACAGTTCTGCAAGAGAGTAGTGTAACTTTTCTAGTACTGGTGTTTCTTCCAACTTCTAACATTGGTGGTCTTGAAATAAAACTTGCAAATGCAATTCTATCACCTTAAAAGTTCCCATTAAATTTGAAAATTAGCCTCTGTCATCTCCCCAGGGGTGTTAAAGAATGCAGTAACATTAGTACACACTTCTACTTTGTCTCACCATTGCTGTGAAACAGTAAAGCCAGTAGACAGAATTCAGGTCACCACAAGTGTCATGGAAGTGATAATAGATATCAATGCCAAACAAGGTGCAAATAGAGTTTCCACTTAATTCATTGTATGAAATTATGTCTATAAATGCTGTATTAAAAAAATAATTCATGCAGTTCATATTTCTGTTCATATCAGACCAGAAATATTAAATTGTATGCAATCTATAATTACACAAAAGAAGGGAAAACTGGTAAGTCTATTATTTCTTGAAATAAGGATATGTGGGTGTGAATGAGATTTAACAGCCATGTGCCTTACAAGTCACAATACAATATTCTTCCAGCTCAGATAAAGCTAGGCAAAATCTGGGTTCTTTTGCAGCTAATGAAATAGGAAATCACAGGAAATGTTCTCTTTTGAATTTATGCTAGAAAACTGCATTTTTGAAAGCTTATTCCAATCTAAGAATTATTTGAAATTCCATGTAATTCCAGATTTTTGCTGAGATCATGGAAAGCATCCTCAAATTATTATCTGGAATGTGAGTTAGAAGGAGATACTAATGTGAATGAAACATATTAAAGATGTTGGAGGCACCAGCAGCTGGGAAATTAAACTGCAGCCATTTAAGATCAGTGGACTTGCTGAACATTGTTCAAAGACAGCTCGTTCAGCAATAATATATGCTATCTGGTTTGGAAGCATACTAGTAATTTGACAAATATTATTTGGCAATACCCTAGCATCAGATATTTTGTGGGACGGGGCCTGAAGAGCAGAGCCCCGAGTGCTGCTCAATTAATAGGTGGGGACATGTTGGGACTTGTAGGCCATAAACCATGGGAAACTGAAGGTAGTCATGGCCATAAAAGGACTAAACAAGAACCTGAAGGCAGGAACTTAACAAATGTTGCAACATCGAGATAAGCAAGTTCCAGGCGCCCCGGCTAAAAGAGGTGTTAAGAACTGTCTCCTCAAAGATAAGATATGTTTGTTAGCGTGATAGTATATCACTGACCAATCAGCAGTGTATGTTCAAAAGGACCAATCTGTTTAAAACACGTAGCCAATGTAAGTATATATAAAGGAATGGTTGCACACAATAAATCGACGTCTTGCTTGCATCAAGCTGTGTCCCGTCTCTCAATCGCGGCAATATTTGTGCTCAGGTGTACTAAGTCTGAGCCAAGACTGTTGTGGGACTGCATCTACTACATGATTTTTTCATTATTTCATAAGATTAAAATATCTCTTCAAGAATGGATCACAACCACCTTTAGTCTCTCTAGACGTGGGAAACCACGTCAAAGGCTTTACTAAAGTCCAGACTTTACTAAATATCCACAGCCTTTCCCTCATCCACCAAGCGGTCAATTTGTCGTAGGAGGAGATCAGGTTTGTCAAGTAGGACCTGACATTCATGAACCCATGCTGACTGGGCCTGATCACCTTGTTGTCCTTCATGTGCCGCATAATGGCACTCAGGATGATCTGCTCCATAACCTTGCCAGGCACTGGGGTCAGGCTGACAGACCTGTAGTTCCTCGGATCCTCCTTACGGCCCTTCTTGTGGATAGGCGTCACATTTGCTGGTCTCAAGTCAACTGGGACCTCCCCGATTTACCAGGACTGCTGGTAAATGATGGAAAGTGGCTTGGTGAGCACTTCTGCCTGCTGCCTCAGTACCGTCAGGTGAATCTCATCCAGCCCCACAGACTTGTGTATGTCTAGGTGCTGGAGCAGTACCCTCACCATCTCCCTTTGGATAACAGGGGCTTTATTTTGCTCCCTGCCCCTATCCACCGGCTCAGGGGGCTGGGTACTCAGGGAACAACTGATTCTACTACTAACGACTGAGGCAAAGAAAGCATTGAGTACCTCAGCCTTTTCCTCATCCTTTGTCACCGTGTTTCTGCCCCCATCTAATAGAGGATGGAGATTCTAATAAAGGATGGAGATTCATGTGTCTGTGTGGTATATATATTAGAGTTTCTTAGAGATTCTGCAGTCCTCTAACTTCCCTTCTTCCTCTTAGTAAACCAGTGCTTATCAATCACATAAACACTGTTAGCTGATTATGAGGCCTTGCTTACAGTTTGTCTGTGCTCACGAGAACCAATCACCTTGTCAGCCTTTAAGTGGATGTTGTGGTAAGGACACTGAATAAATGTATGGACAGCGAGTACCTTCCTCACTCATTACTGTTACTGCCCAGGGCAGTCCTGGAGTGCACATCAGGAAGATCAAGAGGGACTCAATGCCACAGGAAATGTCTGCTCCAACACATACCTCCTGTTTTCATTTGCAAACCATCCTGCTTTAGTACAAAGGTTTGCTCAGGATGAGGTACGATGGCTATGTGTAACGCTTTCTGTGTTGGTATATCCACATTTTGTCAAAGTTGGGAAATTCTGCCTTAGTCCCTTTTTAGACCACAGGGACTTGCAGGCTATGAAAGATGATCTTTCTTTATCTAACTTTTTATTGAACAGAACTTACACAGTTTTTTTAATTTCAACTGTCACTGGTATTGGGATCAACCAATGATTTAAATTTGAATTAAAGGCTTAAACAATTTCTCAGGCTAACCAATTCTATTTTTGCCTTAGGGAGTGGGGATGAAACAAGCTTTTGAAACTTAAAATGAGAAAAAAAATTGAACAGGGCCCATACAAAGAAGGCTGAAGTCTTTAGTTAAGACTTCAATTTCATAGTTAAACTAGTATAGTTTTAATAAAAATGGCTACAGGTTTCTATTACTACTTTCAGGGTATGCAGGAAGACAGGATTAGCATATGAAAGAGTGGCAGATTAAGGTCTTTTAAAATTACATTTGTGTTAGTGTGATGATTATTTATTTTTGTAACATGTTAAGCATGCATATAGTTCTCTTAGAGTTTACTACTTAGCTCATGGTTTAATATTTGGATATTTAATTCTGAAGTTGTATAATAGCAAATATTTTGGTGTAGAAATAACATACCTCAAAGGCAAAAATAATTGTTATCATGATTGAAATGACCAAAATAGTCCTTCTCGCCTTTCCAACAACCAATTAATCTCCTTTCACTTTCCTGAACTTCATCATTATCTTGCATCATTAACCTGCCTATGATTTTCTTTCTTCAAATTTTGAGGCAAGAACTCTTCTACAAGCATTAGTACGTAAATAAAAACATTTCAGTTCAATTCATTTCAGTCTTCCAGGAGCTTTCTTTGTCATGTTGACCAATTTAATATTCAGTTGTCCTTGATCATTGCACTTTATTCATTAAGTTCTTTGAGACTTGGAGCTCCCACACCGAGTATATGATGGGGCTGTGAAATGTCCAGATACTTCTGGAGTGTGAGTCCATCTTTTGGTCAGGAAGGTGGGAGCTTCAGGGGGTCCTTGAGGCTAGAGGTTACTAAGATTTTGAGGTCATCTGTGGTGAAAGCATTGAAAAAAAACCAACAATGAGCCAAAAAACAATTGTAGAATGCAAAGTAGCTTGCAGAAGAAAATTAAATGGTTTAGCTGTTATCAGAGATCATTTGTGAGAACTTCCTACTGTATATTTTGATGCACATGATGAGGACAAGACCCTTGACTGTTTTGTAGTATCTCAAATGCTGTGGTAAATCTGAGAGATTGCAAGTTATTCTGTGAGAAATCTTAATTAGTACTTAACAAATCCCTTCCTACTTGAGGTTTGGATTGTTTTTGGTTTTTTTTGGTGTTTTGTTTGTTTGGTGGTTGGTTGTTTTTTTTGTTATTAATATCTCTGTAATATCTCTATCTTTGATTAAATTTCTCTGGAACAAGTCCAGATTCTGGTAGTTCTGTTGAGACTTTTTATTGCTGTTGCTTTTGAGAGAGAACCTGGGATAAAAAAAGCCTTGCTGAACAGTTCTTTTCAAGTAAATAATTTTGTTTGTTGCCAAACAAAACAAAGTAGAAAGTGATACAGTCCCAACCAGCTGCTGAGCTCATCAGAGGGATACAGATTGTGTTCAGGATTCAGAAATTTGTATCTGCCAACAAATGCTATTAAAAGGCAAGAAAGGAAGGTAGTAATACTAGATTAAATTGAAAATAATAATAATATTACTTCTGGTATTTTTACACTATCCAAGATGTCATTTTAGGGTACTGTATACTAGCACACAGCACCACCACAGGACGCTAACAAAGCACCAAAGATTTTCATTGTTTCACTACAGAAAGATGGTTTAAAACAATATAGAAAAACCAGCTTCCTTAGTCTCCAAAATTTCAACTACTGCTGTTATGCTCCTCAGGTCTAAAAACTCTTTGAGTGCTTCTGGCAGCCCCTGTATAGTCCGCTCTGGTGCAGTAGGATCTCTGCTTAAGCATTATGTCTTTCTCTTCTGAGAGCAGCACTTGTTTCTTCTATGAGAACTGTTGTTAAGCAGCAGTGCTTCAGACGGAATTCCCTTTTGCTGCTCTCCCCGTTGTATTTTTGTAGACCAGAGTTATTAATATTTTCACCTTCATCTGCTATTCAAGGAAATCTGTAGGAACACTCTTGCACACCTTATGTGAGGTGCTTAGTAATGATACACAGATTGTGGGAGATTCACAGTGCATAGAATGGAGATTTTCTGTCAGAACTATGGTAGTTCATCCATTGAAACCTGGGTTTTGCAAAGATTAAGGAACAGTAATTCCTCAGATACCAAGAACTTGTCTAAGATAAACAAAGGTAATGTCATGCTTATAGATTGAGAAGATAATCAGAAGAAATAGGAAGTAGCTAATCCACTTATTCTCACAGAAGAGATCTGTGTACAGTTTGTGACACTTCCACAGTGGGGAAAGATACGAAGACAACTTTTTAGCTCAAGTCCAAATAAAAATATCTCCAAGTATGTATGGTCACTTGCACTGAGATAAGATGCTATAGCCCTTTTTTCCAGTCTCTGGCATATTTCACAGTTGAATTCTCTTTTGCGAAACTGAGTAGCTGTAATACAACCTGTGTGGTCCATACTTTGAATTTCAAAGTGAAAGAAGGAGATTTTTTCCTCTGCAATTATATTTTCCACAGATAAAACATTAAAACTGTGCTGCAAGTCTTGTGCTACTTATTCATTCATTATCCGTGTGTCTGACGGTGCTGGTGTTAAACAGAAAAAATGTTATTTATCAGATATTCAGCAATACTTTGTCTTGAATATTTCTGTTAGAGTCAGTGGAACTATACTGTGAATTTCAAAATGAGCACTACTGGGCAACTGATGAGAATTAGTGAAAACCCCATCTTAAACTGTTTGTGGTCATGGTCTTTCCCCAGGTACTATAAAAATTTTGTTCAAATGTGATATTTTTTAAGCTTGCATTCCCATGATGTGTTGCGTACTGGACGCTGCTGAAGGAGTATTTTCAACTTCAATCCCTCACCATGGAAAGTATTGTAATTCTTTCATCTGGCATTCAGAACAGACCAGGAGGTCCACTTTTCGCAAAGCTTTCAAAAAAAAGAAGAGTGAAATTACTGAGAGTAGAAATTGTTGTAGGATTAAGGAAGAACACCATAAAGGAATCCTGATAAGGATTAACAGACTTCATAGTGTAATGCTTGTTTATTTCATGTGATTCATGTTTGCAAGTGTAAATATACTGAGGGCATCTTTTAAATCTCAAATGGTAGATACAAATAAAAAGAAGGGAAGGGAAGGGAAGGGAAGGGAAGG
>VYZM01010570.1:36369-53232 GCA_013398915.1 Dromas ardeola | reverse complement strand
AGGGAAGGGAAGGGAAGGGAAGGGAAGGGAAGAACACTGTGTTACTGAATTGGAAAAAATAGTAGCAGATGATATAGTATGGTGGTTATATTCAGCTTTTCATGAAAAGTGGGAAGAAGAAAATAGAAGCAAATATTTTATAAAACAGTCAAAAAAGAGAATGTAGCTTGAAATATATCTTCTTTGCAAAGTGAATTGCTCTTGAACATTTGATTAAAGAGAACACTTGAAAAGGTAACACTCAAACATAGCAGTATAGTTTAAAAGAGAGTTCATGCTTAGCAAACATAATTAGTGTTATAAAGAAATGGTAATGAAAACTGATGGTATAGAAATAGAAGGCAAAGAATTAACTTTAATTTCATACCCAGAGAATGGAAAAGTGATAAATGAATACAGCATTATTTATCAAGGAACCTGTACGTGCTACATTAAGATCTGTGATCTGGAGTATTAATTTGTCATCTGTACTGTATATATTTACATAACATGCAGTGTGGGGATTTATGTTGGTCAGTCTTTGAGAAGTGGTCTGGGACAAAAGAAGATAAAAATTAATAACATAAGGATTATACAATGTAATGGGCTACATGGTAGCCTGGAGCACTCCCATAATAATTTTTTACAATATTGTATGACATAAATCCTTCATTAATTTATTGCTATTATGTAAACAAACTGAAATTCAAAGAAATAAGGATTTTTAAGCACATCTTTATATCGTATGTTACAGAGATTAAAGGTTCTGGAAAATAAAGAGTAATGCCTGACCTTATTTGGTTTATTCTACCTGAAAACTCATGTTCCTTAGTTGTCACGAGGCTGATCATATGGAGTTAGAACTCCTGAAACCACAACTAAAATATCATTAATTACTTAATTACATTACATTACAGTAATTAACTACATTAATTACTTAGCATAAGACTTTTCAGACCTAAAACAACATGTAACATCTTCTATTAAAATGTTCTGTCTCTTTCCTATGAAGTGGTATAAAGCTTGCATATTTCCTGCAAGATGGGGAGGCCATAAAACATAAAGGGGTAGTACCATTATATACAGAAACACTAATTCCTGTGGAGAGCTTAATCTTTGCAGTTTCCTTCAGTTATGAAGGCAAATCTCTAAGTTTGAGACAATAACAAGAAAATACTTTTGGACTTCACGTCTTCCAAGCATCATATATGAATGTGACGAAATGACTAGTATCTTCAAGTGTCTACAATAAGTGTAGAATCACAAAGGAAAAAAAGAAACATCCACTAGCAACGTCAAAAAAAACCCCAACCCTTTAGCTACCTCTAAATTTCTGAAACTTCTGAAATTAGGTAGCTTTAGTAGTGTTATATGAAGAAATTCTATATCCTGAAGCAGCATATGGAGGGATTCTATATACTGAAGAGCAGCATGAAGAAAATGCAGCCGCTCCAGCCAGTGAGTCAGCTTCATCGGGCGCCCAGATGAAGTGCCTTTACGCAGATGCACGTAGCATGGGAAACAAGCAAGAGGAGTTAGAGATGTGTGCACACCTCCAGGGCTATGATATTATTGGCATCGCAGAGACGTGGTGGGATGGCCCCTATGACTGGAGTGTTGGAATGGAGGGATACAGACTCTTCAGGAAGGACGGGCTGGGGAGACAAGGAGAGGGTGTTGCCCTTTATGTCAATGAACAGCTGGAGTGCACGGAGCTCCACCTGGGGATGGATGAAGACCCAATGGAGAGCTTATGGGTCAAGATTAAAGGGAACACAGGGGCAGGTGACATTACAGTAGGGGTCTGCTACAGGCCACCTGATCAGGATGACAGAGCGGTTATGTCTCAGGTGTTTTTCAGATTAAAAATAGATGACAAACTTGACATTTTCTGCAGGACTAGGTGAGGTAAATCTAATATTTAATAAGTGAAGACTCATAATTTTCCCTGCACTCTTCTGATAACACATTTTTTTTGAACTAGGCAAATCATTCTTTGCTTTCTTTTTTTACTTATAATTTGAAGAATTTTTGACAGCAACAGGATAGAAAGGAATTGCTTAAGGGGTAGTTAAAGAAAACCCAACAGGATAATCACAATTTAGAGAAAGCATAAATGTATTAACATATTAATGTGATTCACATAGTAGAATTACTTGCTTTGTCAGAAACTATAAAGTTACCATTAGTATGAATAGTCAAAGGCAGACACGAATGAGAGTGAGAACAGACAACAGAACAGCTGTTGGGTACTAGACATTAATTTAGACCTCATCTCATGTGATTGTTTTCACTGTCACTCTCTCCTGGTTCAGGACACCGCCAGTAATTGTAGCATCAGAGCTGGAAAGGGGGGAACTTCTGCAGCTCTTAGAAGTGGAATGCTGATACACATGGCAGAAAGGACAATTCTAAGGTCCCTATTCCTGTTCATATTCCAAAGAATGCAATATGAAAACATATGAGAACTAGCTGAAATTTGGAGGAAAACACCTGGAAAAAGATTCCAAGTGAAGTATACTCAAGTTCTATCCAGAAATTCATTAATTTGAGCTGATGAAATGTAATAATTAAGAAAACTAAAATGCAAAACTGTCCTCCAACAAAATTGCAGTTAATATTTCCCTCAGTTTAAACAGAAACAATGTTTACATAGGAGAAGTACAAGCAGATAGTAAAAATCAACTGTCAGAAAATTAAATTGGTGTTGTGGTTTAACTCCAGCCAGCAGCTAGGACCACGCAACCTATCATTCAGTTCTGCCCCTTCCCCTCAAGAACGATAGGGAAAAGAGCCCTTCCCAAACAGTGATCGGGGATCCCCACCCCTGGCCAACCCCCATTTATATACTGAACATGACGTCTATGGTACGGAATATTCCATTGACCATTCCATTGTTTGTCTATGCTCCTTCTCAGCTTCTATGGGAAACTGAAAAAAGTCCTTGAATAGTATAAACATCACATGGCAACAACTAAAACAATATGCATTATTGACATTCCTTTCATACCAAATCTGAAAACACAGCAACCACCAGAAAGAAAATTAGCTCTATCCCAGCTGAAACCAGGACTATTGGTTTTGAGATTTAAAAATGATAAAGACATTACAGAAAACACATTAAAGAAAGCCTCTCGTTCATATTTTGGATTCAGCAGTTTATGTGGAATACCATTACATTACTTAAAGGACAAGATAAGACACAATGTTCCACACAGATTTTTGCTGGAAAATAAAGTAAAATAAATAAAATAAAATAAAATAAAATAAAATAAAATAAAATAAAATAAAAAAAAAACAAAACAAAACAAAATTTCTTTGTAAAGAGAGAGATTAACTTGTATATGAAAGTAAACCACAGAAATTGTTCTGAAAACATTAGCACAAACTTTACAAATAGTTAAGTGATAAATCCAGTGTCTTTATCAGAAACCAGAACATATTAAACTGTTTTACTAATTTTTGTCAAATTATGACTATTTATCTGTCCTCCAGTGATAATAAAAAACAAAAGAAGTATTACAAAACTAGAAAAAATTGAAGTTCTTGAACATGATGTTAGCAGCTTTTACTACTTTGCAGTATTGGTACTTTTTTTAAACCCAATGGGTCCCTTAAATCAGTAATTACATGAGAAACTCTGCATATGTTTTTGGTTTTAGTAGCTGTTTTATTTTTAATGCTTTAATAAGGGAGGGAAGGGCACACATGAATCCCAAAACATAAATAACAAGCAGGCAGAAAAAAAAAAAAAAAACTCAAGAGAATTATCTATTTAGAAATGTCATGAAAAGGAGGTGGATAGTAGCTTGTGATTTTTGAAAGCTTAAAATTTGTAATGCTCAGGACAACTCAGATTTACCTGCAGGCATTCCCGCAAAGCAGTCAGCACTGCATTTCAGCCAGAGGGATTGCTTTTTGTTCTAACACCCCATGAAGAGGTGCACATCAGTGAAAATACAGAACGCAGGATTTGCAAAGTTGTTGTGATGCTTACCGTTCTTAACAAATATTAAAAAAACAAACAAACAAACAAAAAAACCCCAAAAAATGGTAAAAAACCTTGTAATTTTCCTCCTTCAGCTTTAGGATCGGTTGAGTACTGCTCCGTCAGCAGTCACTTAAAGCCTCCAAATGACCAGGCTGGCTTTGCTTACCTTTCTTCTCTAAACTGATAAGGAAGAGAGCTTTTCTTCCATAAAATTCCAGTTCAGCCTTATCTCCAACAGATGATTTCCTTCAGCGATTTCAAATACTTGTTAGGCAGGACTTGGCTTAACTGAAAACTCCCTTACGACACCTTGCTCATCCGGCACTCTAAGCTCATTCTTTGATCTGTTTTTGTCAAGCTGCAGCCTGTAGACCCTTTGGGGCCCGTGTATTGTTTCTCCAGTGGATCTCAAAATGTTTATGTCTTCTGTACGGCAGTCTGAGTTTTTTTAAAGGTTCTCAAGCTGAAAATGGTTAAAAACTGCTAGAGGACTCTGATTCAAATAAGTTAGTGGTGCTTGACTTTTGATTATGCTCTCACGTGCCATCTGTTCGCAATGCTGAGAGTAGCTGTTAAAACTCAGAGAGGGAAGAAAAAAAGCAATAACGCAAGCTCTAGCTTGATCTAGGTTTTCATTAACATCCTCTGCTGTGTTTATAGATCTGAAAGGACACTGACATACCTTAATCTGAAAATCCATTTCCTAGCCAATGTTGTAATACAATGCAGTAGTAAAGTAAGGCTTTTTTTTTCAGTGGAAGCTGAGGTTTGTTTTGTTTATTTCCTCAGACCAGAAGAAAAAGTACAACTGCTAAAATTGTGTTAAAGCTTATTGAATTTGCAGCACAAAACACATCTATTTCAGCAGTTTGTCAGAAGAAGTGGTTTATCATTCCCTAAATAATTTCATGTAGTCTCTTGATTATACTGTTTGGTGGAATTAAGTTCTGTCATTCTAATGATAAACAGATCTTTCCATAAAAAAAAGCAAAAGGTATCTTATTTTGTATTTTAATGTAGTGCAATATTTATTACATTCCAGCAGTATTGGCATCCTCTCAAATTTAAATGCTGTCACCTTAAACGCTGTTGCTTTCAGGTGACATTTCAGTTCTCCACTCCAAATTCATTGCCAAAAACCATAAAAAACTATTGTTTTTTTCTCAGACTAAGTTTAGTCACTCAGTCACTCTCAAACTCAGTTTAGTCTGAGATACAGCTAGTCTTTCTTTGAACTCTGGAAATTCCCAATGTAGTGTGTTAGCCATGACAGTGGCCACTACATTAACTTCTTTATATTATGTTTTGCTTTTGTTTTGCATGAAATTATTTGTAATATCATAAAAACAAAGCTATTGGAGAAATGCAGGAACTGTTTTTTGAACATCATATTTCAGTAATTCATTATGCTACACGAAGTATTGAAAAACAAATATTGCTGTCCTATTTTTTATGCCTAGTTTATACTCTAACATAATCTGTTTTATTAAAAATCATAACTTCATTTCTTACGTTTATGAAAGTCAAATAAATGCATAGAAAAATAACATTTTACAGCAATGAACTTCTTGCATCTACACAAAAGCTTTGGCTGAAATGCAGAGGTCTACATTTGTCACATGTAAGATACATTTCATGACTGTCATTCTGACACTGCAAAGGACAGCTTCTGTTCAGAGGCCTAAAACTGTCTGACCAAATATTATTCACAGGAAAATCATTCCATTACTGTGCATGACAACTTTATTCACATAATCAGCCACTATGAGGCCAAACTTAATTCATAGGTAGAGGTAATGAACAGCAGCAAAGCATAATTACATGGAAGAAATTAAAAGACAACAATATGTTTGAAACAGAAGGGCAATTTTTAGCTGAATGCATTTGTTTGAAAAACTTTTTCTACAAACTTGAAGGGCTTGCACAGACGTATGAAGCAGTAGAAAAGCTGCAGTAACCAGTGAAATAATATCACAAATAGCTATATGCTTTAAGCCTGCTCTTAATCATGTGTATCTAATAAATAGATATATAAAGGGCATCTTCTAGCTTAGAGAACGTAGATATCTTGATAGAGTGCATCTCATGTCAGCTGTATGTATGTAAGCTTACGGTGTTTGTTCAATACCACTGATGATTAAACAATTTTTATTTTATAAATTTTATAAAGTATTTACTTCAGATGACTGCTAAAGGAAATAACATATGTTTTTATGAAGGCCTGAGGGAGAACAGATACTTATTTATAATAATTCTTTACATTTTTTTCCTGCCTGATTTCTCTTGCTTGTTTCTGAATCTGTGATTATATTTCTGAACTACTTTTGTAAATTGTTGTTCTGTATGTAAATCAAAAATCTTGTGAATTTGTCTTCCATCGTGGTGACAGTAATATTTTACCTTAACTGCAGAGTAACTTATTTTATTGAGTTTAGTAGTGTACTTGTTACATATCAGATGTGGAAAGCAACATTTACGGTACAGAGTAAAAGCATGTTGAAGAACAGGTTTGTGTTGTTTTGTTTTGGTGGTTTGTTGTAGTTTTTTTTTTTGCTTCTGTGTATTACTAAATTCTCTTACATTATTTCCTGAATCTACTCCCAAAACTATGTATAAAAAAATCAGCAACTCTAAGTTAGCTGTTTTCTTCAATAAGTGGAAGCACTTAAATATATTTTCAGATTGCATATTTCTTTCCCAGCAGAGCAATATCTCTACAAAACAAGTCCAAAGAGATCAGTTCAGTAATGCATTTCTGAGATTCTTTTCATTCACTGCTCACAAAAAAGAACAAGCATTGTCATTGCCATGCTCAGGAGTGATTAACAATTTTCCATCAAAAGTTTCTTCTAAAGACAAAACTAACTTTTTGAAAATCTTTTGTAAAAAAATGATCTGTTCATGTAAGAAACATTAGGATCACCAAAAAAAAAAAAAAGTTCCAAAATAACCTTATTGTTATGGGTTTGGAAAGCAGTTTCTTATTGAGCTCTTTCAGACTTAATTTCATCAAAAACGTATTTGTCTTGGATGCTCAAGAAAGCTTGTTCAAATCAATTGAGTGTGGAAAAAAGGACATACCCAACACATCGAAGTAAGGTATGAAAAAACGATCAGTTTGCACCATCTCATTGCAGGGCAAGAGGATTACCTTAAATTTAATTTTCTATGGAGAAATTATGTGAGCATAGGCAGCTGTTATGAAGGGGGTAATTCATTGTAGGGTTTTTTTGCAGTTCCTGTCGTCCTGTGTAAAGTTAGAATGCATTAATCCCAATGTAGACACATATTCAGAATTAAAGTATCCCTAATTTAATTTAGCTTAATTCAGTTTGAAGGCTGAAGTTGAGTACATTGAATTAAAGTAATTGAAAATTTGAATAAAAAGATCAATACAGGGCTTTAATTAATTGTAATTAATCCACTTTAAAAGTTACTTCAGATTAACTTTCTTACGTGTTTCTGCATTGACAAATTCAATAGGCCTTGAGTCTTTAGATGGGAGCTTATCATTAATTATGAAATGACCTCCTTCCTCCACAACCTAAAGAGCTAATGGTATAACTATTCTGAGACTGACACAAAACACATAGAATGTAAGAAAGGAATTTGTTAGACCCTGGCACTTCTTTTTCCCTGGAAGCCTTGATAATCATTTAAAAGACAGTAAATTTATTTGACCATTAAAAAGTAATCTATTATTAATTGGAATGCTGCAAACCACCCTCATTGTTTATTCTGTTGTCCTTTAAAATTGACTCTGTTCTGCATGAGCAAAAGGCAATATATGTAACAATATATTTTTAGGAATGACTCTCTTCCAGAAAATTAGGTTATTTTTAGCTTATGGTGAGGATGCACAGTTGATTAATTAAAGGTAGACCAATAGTAGACCTCGGACACAAAGAGGTTTTTATATATTTTTTTTCAAGTACACAGGGAGTTATTCTAACATTCCATATGACTTTAAATTGGAATAAAAATTGTGTTACTGAAGTGGTGTCACACAAATAACAGAAGAATTGAGCATCATATAAATTTTTAGGCTTTTATCCAACTGTAATTTCAAGGAAATACATTTCCTCTTTATTTTACTATATTTGAAATGCCTCATCATTCATTTAGCTGACATAGTAGAACTTTTTTGCAAGTTATACCTAAAGTCATTAATGTAAGCATCTATTTCCCTTAAACAAAGATATGGTTCTAAAACAACAGTTTCATGGAATTCAGAGAGCCGTTCTTCAGTTTTCCTTGTTGGACAGTTTTTATCTAGTATTTTAGTCATTCAATTACATGTTTTGAATTATGATCCAAATTTAGAAATTTTTTTTTTCCTTCATCTGTTAAATCTTTACTTTCCATAGTAGCATTGCAGTTTAAACTTTCACTTTGGTTCTTTATTCATCTAACATTGCTGTCAATTAACTTATCAGTATGAATAACTGAATCCTAGCAGTTGTCTTCTAGCATATATTGCGCATATATATATATACACACAAACAAATTGTATATTGTATATCGCATACTGCATGTACGACACTATATATTTATCCCTTTTGTCATTTACATCATCATATATCTATGGTGGTTTCCAGGGAGAGTTAACAGGTTTTCATGATTAATGGAAGTTAATGATTTCTAGGGGAAGATACCACTTTTTTGTGCGTTAAAAAAACAGTAATGATTTCTAGAACCAAAGGGACTGGAATCCCAATGGCAAGAGAAACACACCAAGAAGTTATCTCTGGAAAAGAATAGTGTTTGTGACAACATCAACAGACATGTAACCAGAGCAATATTCTAGAGATTAATGAGACATGGCCGAAAGAGAAAACTCATCTCTAAAGCAGTTTAAAATAGAAATAATCAAAGGACCAGGACAAACTGAGAGCAAGAAGCATTGTGTCCCATATTTCATAACTGCTGCAGTTAGGAGGAATGTGTCAGTAGATGTAGACGTTATCAATAGATGAAGAAAGATCTGTTTGTAGGTGTAACAGAAATGAAGGAAACTGGAAAAATTACTGAGTGCTGTTACAAACAAACATGTTAACTCTCCAGTTACTCAGTGGTCAACAGGAGAAGCAGGAGTACAACAGTGAAGAACTTGAAACTGAAGAGAGAAAAGTATGGTCACCTGCTAAAAGGGAGTGTGGAGAGAGGTCTATGTAACAGAGTACTCAGATACCATTTATACTTGACTGAATATGATTCATATGGAAAAAGTCTTTCTTAGTCTGTTTTCTCCTTTGTTTTGGTTGTTTGGATTTTGTTTGATTTTGGGGTTTTTTTTTGGTAAGTTTCTCTATAATGACAGATAAAGTGCTTTCACTGACTGCTAGGCTGGGGTATACAACTTTCTGCCAAGCAGAAGGCAGTGAACACTTCCTTAGGGAAGGGAACAAAGCAAAAGGGAAAAGCGTGGTGCTGTGGAGTATTCCTAGACATTTTTTGTGTTTGCTAAATTCTGTCTTGCAACAGATCTCCAGACTACTCTAAAGGTTGAGACTGAAGAAACACATTATTTTTCTGAACTGCAGTGTGAGTACTCTACCCCATCCAGTTCAAAGGTTGATGATACTCTGGCTCTTACTGTACCTGCATAAATGAGAGTCGTTGTTCCCGATCTTTTTTAAAGCTAATTCTCTCTTGAGATTATTGGCATGTTTAACTTATAAACTGGTAATATAATTTTCATTGTAATTTGTATCACACAGAGAAGTCAGTAGTCTGTAACTGGTAAAGATTTTTCAAATGCTTAGTAAAAACTCACAGGATTTTGATTTTTGTTTTGTTTTGGGGTTTTTTGTTTTTTTTTGTAAACAGACCTAGTGACAGGTTGGAAGAATTTAGGCATTTTTCTATTTCTTTTCTAGCTGAAAATTTCATGCTGCCACTCAGATACTTGTTAAAACAATGAATTTGAGTGAAGACTCATTTTTATTTTACATTAGCAGAAGACAATAGTAACAAGATAAGAAAAAGATACAACCTACGTTTTTTTCTGTTAAACTGAAGAAATAGAGATAAAGGGCACAGCGACTGCTGCAGGGCTTTCACAGAGCCACTGCTATGAGCCTGACACTCTCCAGAGAACTTAAGGCACAGCACAATCACCTGAGTTAACCTTTAACTGAGATGTGCACAGCTATGGCAGAAGTTCAGCGCTGTTTCCTTTCTGTTGTGCTGCTGTCTCCCCACTTGGGAATCCTCGGTCTAGAAACTTTGTATAGATAATGTAATCCTGCCCTCATATTATCTGAATCAGTTTAGAGTTTAGGCATAACTGAACAAAAAGCACCTTTTCAACAAAGCCAGAAACAGCAAATTTTATAAGACAAATTGTGTGTGTTTCTACTGTTAGCATAGCAGCATTGCTTCTGAATACCGCAGGTCAAAGTACCCATTTCCTTTTTTGATAGGAACCATGCCACTGATCTGAGGAGCAATTCAATTCTATTGTTAGTTAACTGAATTTGTTCTTCAGCCTTTGATTTCAAGTTTGAATGTATCATCCCAGCATGTGCCCTATCCAGCCTTTGTTCTCAGTATTCTAGCAGAGATCCCACCACTGAACATTAGGACCACATAGCTAGTACAGCATTTACTCATGCAAATTACTTGGACAAAGTATTATGTAAATCACACAGAGACGAGTAGTATCTATGTATCAGAAATTGTCGTCAAAACATAATTTGCAAGGCAGCTAAAGCCCATCACAGTAGCATGTGCTATTGAACATGTATTTTTTTTCAGGGACCCCTGTGTAAAATCCATTTGGGTTTCATTTTTCATTTTAACATTTGAAGTAAATTCTCTCCATGTTTGTCTCACCACCAGAAAACAGAATATGGATACTGGGTTGTTTAATTCAGATGGTGGTGATGTATCAGCAACGATAAAATCTCATTTATTTACATCTAGCAGCATTTTCTCCATGCTGCAAAATGGCGACTAGTTACATTTAGCAGCGTTGTCTCAATGGTCCTAAATGGTGACAAAGACCCAGTTCATTCGTGAGTGGTAGAAGTATGAAGTCCAGTTCTGTATGGATTTGTACCTTCCCATCCCTTATTTTCCCATTGCTACAGCACTCTCAACCCTTGCATGTCCCTAACACCCATTACCACTGCAGTGGCCCCAGCTCTCCTCTGCATCCTCTGACGTACGCCGGGGGAGGGCCACATGTGTTATGGTCAGGTATATATACCTATGCTGATTCCTCAGATCCTATGCAACTTCTGGTTAGGTAGTTGGTTTCTTCCTCTCACCGTGGATAAAAAGCTTAGTTATGGCTTCCTTTCAACCAGAAAGGGAAATAGCTTTGGGGTTTTTTTTTCTCTTCTATCCATTTTCCAGTTCTGCTGGTACTTGTAGGAACTTCATCGATTTGAGTATCCAGTAAAAACAATTACAGTCAACCAGTAGCTTCAAAAACAACAAGACAGGTGCTAGTCAGAACTTGATTTCCTTAGGAAATGAAGGTGGAATTCAAATAAAATGCAAGTTGTTAAGGCAACAAGATAAACTAGCTATTCTGACTAAAACAATGTGAAACTTAAAAATACAGGTGATTTTCTCTCTGAATATATCAAAATAGCTCTTACCAACTAGTCACAGGCAGGGAGAAGGGGAAGAATCTGGGAGCTGCAATCAGATCTTTCACCTCTCATTTGTGTGTTGTACGCAGCCCGAAACCAGTGCTGTAAGCAGCCCAAAAGCAGTCTGTGTAGGTATGTCCATTGCACTGAGATGCTTAAAGATGTATTAACAGTATAAGACACTTTGGGGCATTTACAGGCATGCAGAGTCCTCCATGCTGAAGAGCGAGCTCTGTCTACACTTGAAATTCATTCTCAATCTTGAGAGCAGCCTTGCAGTGCTTGTTCATTTACCTTTTTCTGCAAGCAGAAGCCCATCCAAAGATTGTCAAGACTGATTTTCTGCAGCAGTGAAGATGTTGGAAACAACTATTTAGCACCTCACTTGTCCTTTTCACTGAAAACTGTAGCCTTGCTACAAGCAAGAGAATAGTTTAACTGAGAGTTTCAGGCAAAGTGGGACCTGGTTAGTACCGACAAACCTATGATGAATATTAAAACATAGTTACTTGGGATTATAATTAACTTCTATGAGTCAATATTTATGATGTCAGCCTCCTATTCTATCTTGCAAGAGAAGGTTTTGATCTGTATATTTTAATTCAAGATCAAGCTTATGTTTTAATTACCACAGCAGAAAACTTGCATGAATTGAGTAGTCTTGTAAAGGACTATGTTTTATTAGCATCAAACCTAGCTCAGTTCTAAGTGGCAGGTTGGATCAGGTGGCCTCTAGAGGTTCCTTGCTACTTTATACAAAGGATGAGGTTTGAGATTTGGACTGTAGAGAAAAATAGACCCACTGAAATTCCCTAAGTAAGAATTAAAAGGGTTTTGAAAACTGTTGTTTTATTGGTGGAAAACAATAAACTTGCAATATATGTGGGCTGTTCTAAAGTAGAAAGGAATTTAGGAAAGCTGACAGATCTTTAGGGAATTGAAAGCAAATTATTCTAATACAAATGAAGGGTAAGTGTGAAAGATCAGCACTGGCGAACTGCAAGCTTGTAGTTTATGTATAATAAAGCAGATAAATAAAGGATAAACAATTTGTAATACAAAGAAAAAAACACAACTAAACATAAAATTATAGTATAGCCCTTGTAAAGGCAAAATCAGAAAGGTCGGACTATAAAATGTGATGCAACTTGCAAGAAGATATCAAGGAAAGCAAGACATTGTGTTGCAATGTACCTGTATCACTGTACTTCGTCAGCAAAGTATTTTCAAGGAAAATCTCAGTGGAAGGAAAAACTTGAAACAGGAAACACCTAGAATGCCAAATCATTTTCTTTTCATCAGCAATGTCCAAAAAGATCAGCTATGTTTAGCAGCTAACATAGCTAATACAGGTAAAAAAGAGACTCTCAGCGTAGACTAGGACGAAAACCATGATATAAAACTTAAAAAGTGTTAAATCAGTCATATGTCTTCAGATTGCCTAATAGCAGTAGTTACTTTCCGAAACACAAGGAAATTACATGGTAACAGTTAAAAACATGTAAATGCATTGCTTACTTTAGAAGAAAAAAAAAAAGAAAAAAAAAAGAAAAAAAAAGAAAAAAGAAAAAAGGGGTGGGACAGAGGATACAGGATAATCTGTTAAATTAAAATTCCTTAAAATATGGTAAAGCAGTGAAACTATTTAAAAGAACATAAAAAGTAAT
This sequence comes from Dromas ardeola, assembly GCA_013398915.1. Taxonomy (NCBI): domain Eukaryota; kingdom Metazoa; phylum Chordata; class Aves; order Charadriiformes; family Dromadidae; genus Dromas; species Dromas ardeola. The sequence goes on along the minus strand of VYZM01010570.1, from coordinate 39,991 downwards.
AAGCAAGTAACTGCCAACATGGATTTGCCAAGAACATCTTGTTACCAGTTAAAAAGCCTTGTGGAGAGGAAAAAAGCAGCAGGTAGCACAGCTCTTGACCTTAAATAGTGCTTCTGAAAGTGTCTCAGATGACATTCTTAAAGGAAGGACATTTTCTATCGATCGGCATTATAGCACAGATGCAACACTTGTTGGAAAAAAACATTTCCAGAGAGTTAATAGGATTTGCTGTCAAAAGAGAACACTATGTCAAATTAACTTCCAAAGAAAACCATCATTCTGGACACGTAATATTCCTTATTATTATTAATGGCTGGGGTGAAATATAAATTAAATATAAAGTAAGTTTACTAAATTTGAAGTTGAAACAAACCTGGAGAAAGCTGCAATATGGGGGATTCAAAGTGATCTGGATAATTTGGGAAATGGCCTCAAGTCCAGAGTTTCCTTCCAATCCCTGTCATTCTGTAAACAGGATGATTTTTGAGAGACACAAGTGCAAAGTACTGCACATTAGAATAATTAGCTGCACAGATGCAGAAAAGGGAACAATGGCTTGAGGAACAGTTATTTACAAAAATACCAGAAAGCCAAAATCTCACAGGGAGGAGAATGAATGTCAGCAATATTGGAAGAGGTATATAAAGACTGTATTAGGATAAAACTAAACAGAAAGATACTCTACAAGAAATGTGAAATAATGCTTCTATGAAAAAGAGCCTGTATGTACAGACCTTCCCCACCTTCTCTCTTTGGAAAGGCCTACAAGTTTCCCCCTTGCAGCTCTCCCCTATGATCCTGACTTGCCTGTGCCTGTGGGCTATACACATCAAAGAGTGATGGTTGCTGCTGAGTACATTGTCTTTTGGTCTGCTCAGGGTTAGTAGGGCTTTCCTGGAAACATTGTAGCAAGTTCTTGGCACTGGCCTTTGCGAAAGTAGGGATTTGGACTTTCCTTGGAAAATGTCCAATGAACAGTGAAAAGGATCAGGGCTTGAGAGAACAAGAGGAGGTATTAAATGTGTTACAAAACTAAAAAGACTACAGAGGGGATGCAACAGTCTTCAAGCATGTAAAAGGCTGTTGCAAAAGGGCAGGAAATAGTCCGTTCTCATCTGCAATAGCTAGAAACAGGAAATGATGGACTTCTGCTGCAGCAAAGTCAAGTCAAGTAAGGTATTAGAAAAAGAAATATTATTGAAACACTGGAAATGCCTGGGGAAGGTGCAGTGGCATGTCCACCACTAGTCATCCTAAGAACAGGCTAGAAAAGCATCTGGAAGTCCTATTAAACATAGCTGATGCAGCCTCATCAGGATGTGAGGAGGGAGTAATGCACTCCAGTCATGATTTTTCATGGCATTTGCTGTGACTTGCTTATGCTTGTTTTGAAGCATAACCCAAAAGTTTGGGTCATTATGTTTTTAAAAGGAATTTCTGTTGTCATTGGGAGTAGTTCTCCGAGTTTTCTTAAATTTGTTATTTTTTTTTTTTTTTACATTTTTGGCACTTGGGACACATTCTCAACTGTTTTGATCTTTTATACCAGGTGAAAAGATTGGTGTAAAATAAAAGGATTTTCCTCCAGCAGAGCCTTGCATGTTAGTCATGAGATTGCCTCTAGGGTCTCTTTTGAAGTCTTTCGAGGAATCCAACAGAGACACACATAATTGTAAATTAAAACAGAACATTCAAATACCTTATGCTTTGCAAGCAGAGATCTGCATCTTTCTTACTGAGTTTTTCCACCTCCATTTATTGGCATCTTTATTTATGTAATCCTACCACCATTGAAACAATTGTGATTTATTTTTCATTTGCAAAGTGTCGAAGTTTGGAATGATTTTGTTCTGGCTGAAGTTTTTCAAAATATATTACTGTATTTTTTTTTTTTTTGTGTGGGTTTGTATGTCATTCTTTCTCTCTCTCTCTCTTTTAATGTAATTTCTCAAAATAACTGAAACATTTTTGACACTAATACCCGTATTTCTTCATATCATTCAAAATTTTTATATCTCAAAACCATATTTTATTGAGAAATTGGCTTTTATGACTATGCAGAAAAATTATGATTTTGAATACCTTTGTCTGGATTAACTTTATATAATTATGCAAGTCATAATTTTAAAGACCATTTACTTTTACTAAAAGTATTATGATACAGAAAATACGAATGTGTAGCAAATTAACACATGCAGTTATAGATCACCTGAAATGGGTATAGCTCCTGAGTATATAAAGTGTATAGAACAGTGAAGCTGTGTCTGGTAGCTCTGAAGTGAATAAGTTTTGTTTCTTCTGATGTGATCCACAAGGTGCTTATTTCACATGAAACTCTAACTGTGTATTTCTGATCTTCTGATCCAATACATTTTTTCAATAAAGAAATAAAGCTCCATTATGCCATTATAGATTTTAAGGATCTGTAATTCCTTTTATACTTCCTGTAAGGACATGTATTCCATGAACGATGTTGAAGTGAATGAAAGAAGGGGTATGAAACTGACATCAATAACGGTCAAGTATCTGTGATTTTCAGTGTAAGAAAATACATATAAACACATACAAATTTCCAGTATAGGCCTCTAATACAAACATCTGTTCTAATCTAAGGGATGTGTTTCTATACTAGCTTTGATGCTGTGCTATGATAGGAATTAAAGCCCAACAAAAAAAAAGTGGAGCTACTAGACAGGGACTATGAGTAGGTAATCTTTCTGGACTGTTGATTACCTTTTTCGGTTGGGTGAGATACAAAAAAGAAATCATACAATAAACACCCTTTCTTGACTTTAAAATATATCATGCATCTTTGGTATGCCTTTTTCCATAGAATAAAATCATCTGCCACAAGAAAAAGATGTGCATTTGGATTTGTTCTTTAGGTCCTGGCACTCTGTATGGTATATATAGATATATATTTTAAAAATACATGTATATTATACACACAGAGTGTAAAATATACATATATGCAGAGTGTATATTATATATAATATATATAATATATATATTTTCTCTGTATAACATATATATAATTAATCCATTTGTTGTTACGGTTTTCCTTTCCTCTCCTCCCAACACTACCTTAATGCTTCCATTTTTCTCTAAACTTAGACAAAAAGTTTTGTGCTGATAATTTTGAGTTTAATTTTTAATTTATAATTGTTGCTACTTGGTAAAACACCTGTGCCCTTGCATCTCGGCAACATTTTGAAACCCAGAAAGCCAAAAAGGATCATGTATTTATTTGTGTGTGTTGCATGGACGTATGCTGTTACAGGTTTCATCAAAATACCAGAGAAGAAAAAGACAAAGACAATTTGATTCACTTAGATGACTTGCACAGAACAAATTGTCTAATGGACATCAGAATTATTGAAGCATGGCTTCCTTCAGAGTTCAGTTCCCTTCAGTAGTCCTAGCTACCCTGCATTTTCTCGAACACTCCTGTTAACCAAGGACAACATACGCTTTGCAATTAGTCTGGAGCAACTTGCACATGGATGGGTTTGTGAGTATGTTTGTGTTGATTGCTGAAAATAGTGTATCCTGACTGAGTCCATCTTCCCTTTTCTTTGGTGGGCATTTTTCTATACAGTAGCCTCTTTTCATAAAAAAAAAA
>VYZM01010570.1:6040-36345 GCA_013398915.1 Dromas ardeola | reverse complement strand
AAAAAAAAAAAAAAGTAAAGGTGTTATTTTTCAGTTTTCTATGTGTTTTCCGGTATGATTATAATTGGCAAACATGAATACTGTGGGAAGTGGATAGATAGGCAGGCATGTTTTTTATTAGATTACTTCGGGTAGGAAATTTTCATATTTATTTTACAAACATCAGTTTGTGTGATTTTTAATCTCACCAAGCAGAATATTGGATCATAATGTAGGTTTTAAAGTGAGCTTGCTTTTCTATAGATTTATTATGTACGTCTCACAGGAGTAAACATCCCTATTAACCTTTGTTTGTCTTCTCTGATTCAAAGTTAGTTTTCTGTAATTTTCAGTATGAAATTCTGAAGTGCAGAGAAAAAAAGGATTTTTTTACATTTGATTTATTTCTCTGATTCTATAGTTTAATAAATAGCATATACGAACGTGCTACATCCACACAAGCCTAAACTCCATCCCCTTTTTAGAAAGAATTTCTAAATTTCACCAATTTAAGGAAAGTGGATTAAATTCAAGGAGTGGATCAGAATTCTAAGATGAAATGAAATATACTATAGCAAACCACCAAACGCATGCTGCACTACACTAATGGATATCACTACGATTTCTGTCTAAGTCTGCACAAGTCATGTAACTCAGTATGTTTTACTGGTAAGTAATACAGACCATTGCAAGGGAATGGTAATAAATTCCTTGCATTTTTTTATCATGCATTTCAATACCATAATACAAAAAGAGCTATTAATACTTTACTTTTGAAATTTTTTGAGGAATATTTCTTCTGACTTTATTCTATACCTGCAGTGAACTTCTGTGGAAAGACCACAGGAAGCTTTGGAGTGATTAAAACAGGTATTTTTGTAAACATACTATCATTTGATATAGATAAGTGAAACATTTTGAGATCTGGAAAGCAATCCTTTTGTGAATTGTTCAAAAGCTGAGCTTTCTCCCCTTTTCTGTAATAAAACTACACTTGACAAAACAAAGAGATAATATATCACTGTCTCAGAACAGAAACTTGAGTGTCTTAGGAAAATCTTCAATTTTTTTGTTTGGTTTGTTGGTTTTTGAAAGCACAAAAGAAGATAGTAGATGCCTTTCTTGGGTTAACCTGCTTTGGTAGTTGATTTGCTTTCAACTGAGGAATTTAAAATCACTCAGGATCTTAGCATATCTCACTGCTAGGTGATGTGTTCGTGCAAAGACATTTTCTGAGCAGCCTTCCACTATGTATTTATACATAGGTTTAGTCCATGGTGATACTGAGAATATATTTTATCACACAGACTTAAAACTCCATAAAAATTTAACAGAAGTGAATCATTGAACCATTTTGGAGAATTTTCTTTAGGTAAATGTACAGGTAGGTAGGTAAATATGAGCTTCTACCTACACCCTAAATAACCAGGCCAAGGCCAGTTCTGGCCTGGAACTTGCATAAATAAATTATCATTCCACTGTCATTGAGACAGTTGTCACTTATCAACATACTGGGTTTATTAATGCAGGTACAATAACTTCATTTCAATTTGAGTTGCATAAGTCCTGATGACATGATAATAACTTCCCAGCTTCTTTTTGACCTTTTAAAGGAAGATATTTTTGTGTATGATTAAAAATTCAGCCCTACAATAGCTAAATAATGTTTTATGTTTTACATAAGGCATTAAATAAAAGATACTGCGTAAATTTTCAGGATATAAGAAGTGAGTAGGACAAGAAATCCATTCTTTTCAATTAAGATTTATTTTTAATTTTTTTCCAAGGTTCAGTCATATTTAAGAATGTTTATAGTATGAGAAGAACTTTAATCTACTCTGTTTTTTCTTTCTCTGTTGATTTTTCTGAATTCCTCAAGGCCATCTCTAAATAATATTCCATCTAGAAGAATTTTCTTTACAGTCATTCAGATTTCCTTCTTTCCTAGTTCCCTTACTGGTATTGATACCTGTAGTTTGTTTTCTGGTCAGGTTTCTACAGGAGTTTGGGTGATTTTTGTTTATCCAGAATTTAATGAGAATGCTAATGCTATTGCCAGTTTTAATTGTTTAGCTTGAAAGGGCAAACATGATTTACATTAATTTTACCACCTTCATAACTAATTAGAATCTCAGCCTTGTGGCTATGCTTTTAGATGTCTTTGCACTTTAATGTGACAGCGAAATACTGTTAGTCACTCTCTTGTGTGAAATTTTGTTCTGATTTATTGGCATTATAAGCGCGTCTTACAATCTGAAGACTAATCAGCCTTAACTGCAGATTTCATACTCAGCATGGCTCAAAGCTTTTATTCAATGGTTTGCTGAAAAATGTTGTGTGCCAACGGGACTTTTTTCTCTTCCTCCTTCATAGTGGTTCTGTGTTAGGCCAATTATTACTGGTACATTGGTCAAGGATTTTAAAGATTAAAATCGTATTTAATAAAGATCAGAAGAAGATGTGTAAAGAAGATATCTTCTGTGAACATAAATGTATGTAGATGATGTAAGATAGCTTCAGTGGCAATTAACTTTTTGGTTATCAAATAGCTTCAGCTCTCACAGCATAAACGTATATCCTAGCAGAAAGTAAATTTACCCGAAATGATCTTAGCTTCTGTACGCTTAACCCATTGAGAATCTAACACTACTTCTTGTGAACAAAACTGAAAGTATTTAGAAAAAAAATGAACTCACACTGTAGGCATGAGTTTAATGATAAGTATTAAAATGATAACAGAAGAGGGGACTTGTGGGAGGAGATAAACGGTGATGTGTAATAGGGGAAGGGAGAAGGCTTAGAGGCTTAACTGTAGAGAGAACAAAATCCAGAGGCACTGTAAGGAAGCTGGAAATAACATGGTGTATCAATGATAGCATAGTTGATGGTATGAAAAGGGAGAAACAGTGCCACTTAGCACCTCATTCTCTTCTTTTATGTGTGAATTCTTGACCCTATTCTTTTTTGAGCAGGTTGTGTATGGCGAGATATCAAATGCTTCTGCTTAACTAATATTTTTTGGTACCAACTCCTGCTTTGTCCTCTCCCTCCCAGACAAGGTGGAAACTGGAGGTCTTTTCTTCTGTGGATGTACCTGAGTCCTATTTCCCTTTCTGTGGTATAGTCTGGGATTTCAACTCTATGATTCAGTCCTCTTCTATTGACTTATCATCACCTATCACACTCACTGACCAATTTCCCTGGAGAGAATTGCAAGCACGGAGCAACTATAACTTCTCCCAGGTGCTACAAGTTTCCTAGAACTTAGGGCTATTGCTATCATTTGCTAAGCAGTAGATGGTGAATAGGAATCCTTACACTATGCTCAAGTAGCTCTACAGAAAAAACAAAACCTGAGGAAGCTGGTATGAATGAAGAAGTAGGGTCTATGAAATTGGCAGGCAAGCATCAGTAACTGAGGAAGGACATGGCTGAAATGGGGAAAAAAGGGACTGTCTCATTCAGTTGTCAGAAAACAGGGACCGAAGTCTTTCAGGTTTGCATCTGTGCCAGAGAGGGATATACTGGCCTAATCACCCATTTAATGTTCCTCATGGCAGCCTAGCAATATAAGGAATCCACTCTAACCCAAAACCCAATGTCATCTGCAGCTCTGCAACATAATCTAGACTGCTAAGAAGGCTGACAGAGTTCATAATTCGTTTTTAAATGCTGACTGATCAGAACCAGCAAGGATGTTTTTCCATTTTTTTTTTTTTTTTATATAAATGGAAGAGGTCAAGTCTTTCCCGTGCTGTAAATAAGGAAACAAAATAGAACATTACTTAGTTCTATGGGTGACTTTTATAAATACACATTGAAATGCAACAAGGACATTGCCTGGCATAAATCCCTACTACAGCTATAATTCGTTACCTGTAACAATTGCATCAAAAATGTTTTGAGGAAGTGGGAGAAATGAAGAAAAATTAAGGAGCTTTATATACCATTTTCTTTTCTATTTCTTTTTATTTGCCACACATTTTCTTAAATAAGCATTTTCTGTCCCTATACCATTCCCATTTCTGGCCATTTCTACCATTTTTATTTATGTATTTATTTATTTCACTAAAAAGAAGATGACATTTAACTCTCCTCACCCTTTCTCAATCCCTTCTCAATACTAATCTTTATTTCTTTATTATTCCTTAAAATTTTCTCTTCAGATATTCTCATGACGTTCTGTCTTAAATTACGTGCTCTTACTGATGTCACATTTCTGTGGTTTATTTAATCTTTCCTCTGCCCCTGAAACCTCTGATCCTGTGTTCCAACCTCTGTGTTGCTCTTGTAATTTCACAGCTTCTTCCAACCTCATATACTTTCTTGTTAATGCGCCTCGCATTCTCTTTCATTCCATCCTTTCCCCCTCCTATTGCCTTAATTTTATTTTTTGTTTTCATTTTTTTGACTTAGATACCATCCCAATTTTCAATCACAGACTTCAGAGAAATTATGCTTTTATCAATCTATTTTTAAAGTTTCAGCAGGCTAAAAAACTTTCAGAGAATTCTGTAAGTTTTCTCTCTCTCCTTTTGAGTACGTTTTTCCTTCGTTATAATTTGCAGCCAATGGCAAATTTCCTCAGGGGGGATATTCTCTGATGCACAGGTTGTATGCATGTGTTGTGTGCGTATGTCTTGCCAAGTTGACCTCACTGATTTCATGAAAGGGTAGAATAAAAAGGAAGAGACTAGAAGGAGTCTTCATTTAAAAGTGCTTATAGAGAGCAGTATAAAAATCTGAATGAAGGAGTTCATGGTGCAAAACACAACAGTTTATGTGATATGCAAACAGATCTCTTATTTTTGTAAAGAATATGGAAGAATATGTTGTCTGAAACTTACAGAAAAGCTCTTGGTGACTAGATTCACGTGTGTAAAAAAGTAAAGCTACTCACTCTATACAGTTCATGTGCCTAACTTAAAATGAAAATACAATGTGACATTCAGTCATAATATTTATCCTCAAAGGAATTGCAGTGCATGGTGTCATTAAAAGTTTGGTTTTTNTAAAGTTGTTTTTTTTTTTTTTTTTTTTTTTTTTTTTAATTTAGGGTGCTTGATTTGATATCTATATATGTCTGGTTATCAATATATATGACTTAGTAAAGGGAATAATTTGCTTAAGCTGTTTCAAGTTGTTCTGATGAATGGTTGGTATCTAGGTAACTTTTATCTGTTCTTAAAGACACCATTTTGATTTATCACTAACTGAAGTGGACACATGCACACACACTGGGGAAAAAGTATTTTTGACAGGGACATGTAGAACAAATTAAAGGATAAGAAAAGCAAATGTATTTTGACATACATCTTTAAGTATCCTTCATGAAATAAAATTTTAATCATACTTCTAAACCAATTTAAAACAAATTATACAGTTATGTATTGACTGCATACATTATAGATTTATTTTTCTGTATCAATGGATTATGAATTTGGCAACAGCTCAATGGCTGTTCTCTTTTGACTGGTGAAACTGGAGCCAGTGCTGCAGAAAAGATTTGAACACAAGCAAAAAATATTCTGGTTTAATGGGGTTATGCCTGTCTAATGAAAGGCGCTTCAGCATCAATACAAATAGCTTCATATCCAGCTACTTCGTTTGGTGATTAGAATCTATAGCTCTAATTGGTTGTGCAGGACAGTTATCCTCCATTAACATTAGCCTGCACATTCCTCTGATACCCAGCATGAATGAAAACTACAAGAGCTGCTGTTTCTTATCATCTTGCCTACAGACTCTAAATTAGAATGGGTCCTATTATTTAATGAGTTGCACAAAGAAGTCAACAGTCCTCTTTCTCAGAGCTCAGTATATTTTCCACAAAGCTTTGGATAATTTGGTTTATCATTTCAGCTTGGTTTTTGGATATGCCAGAGATTTATTTTGAATCTAATTCTTAAGCAGCAGATGTACTCTAGATTAAAATGAGGAGAAAAATAGAAAAGTATAATAATCTAAGGGCTAAAGAAAGGAGGCATTTCATTTTTCTTTATTTTTTTTCTCAAGTTGATCAACATCCTGTTTAGAGCTATAATGTGGCATTCTGCTTCCCAGTAATTGAAACAAAAACCAGGAGTTTTGGTTCTCCCTTTTTGTCTTGCATTTGAATGGAACCCTATGCTATTACCGACATAGTTGTGTGTAGAGTTTTGTGAGTTAAAAAGAAAAAAAGTATAACCTGCTGGAAAGGATAGTTTTTTGGGAAAGAAAAACAAGTGTTACCAATTCATTGCATCCAAGTCATAAAATAGATCGATTGAATTCTCCTCAGCTTTTTATACTCAAAATCTTGTGAGCCAAAAATGTTTGTACCAATGCAAACCAAGTAACTTATTGTTAGTAGAGTTAAAGCCTTACCTGTGTAATCAAAGAATTATTATTAGTTTGGTTACAGTGATATTATCATTGGAACTTCAAATTATATAAAGTTAAAAAGAGATGCACATGAAGTTTCTAGTGAATTTCCTTTTCTCTGGTGTCATGCTCATCCCACTTAGGTGAAAGCCTTCAGGCTTCTTAAGTCCTTTGTTGAGAGGAGTATGAGGATGTTTCTTACTGTAGGACACACTTATGGCATGAGGGCATTTTTATGTTTGCTAACATAGTGTACCTTGGTCTTTCTTCATTGGTGTGTGAGTCCACATTATATCCAAATTTACCATCTATGATGTGTTTTACATGTGAAACCAGTGTTAAAAAGCTCTCAAGGGTGCCTTCCTTTGACCATTGATTAGCTACTAGTGAATTGTTTATAGCACTGCAGCCACCAGTATCACTCCGTGCCTGTAAATTCAGGGCCTCTACTGTCATCTCATGCTGGTTTTCTTCCATGCTGCATTTTATCAGCATCGTAGACAGCTGGTTCTTCATGGAGTAGCTCCTGACATCCTGACATCACCCAGCTGTACAAATCTAAACAAAAGCTAAAACAAAATAATAATGAATTCGTCATCAAATAACTGTTCTTATACCCTAAAACAAATCCCCCGACAGTCACAGAGAACTCTGGACAAAGCCTGACAAGTCCTGAGGCCCTGTGTTAGCCTAACACAAAGCTTGTGTCTTGTTACAAATAATGGCAAAAAAAAACCCAAACCAAAAAACAACTAAACAAACCAATAAAACAAACCAACCAACAAAACCCCCACAGACTTACTGGGCTATGAAGCTACAGGTGAAACTCTTTGTTCTTTATTTTAAGACCTCATCTACTTCAGTGCTGCATGGTGAGCTGGAAATTTGCCTGTTCCCTACCACAGATTTTGCAAACACTGTCTGAACTTCAAACTGACCATATTTGACACAAGCGTGAAAGATTGTAATGAGCGTTTCATCAATCTGCAGAAACTGTTGTGTACCTGGCTTCAGGGGCAGAGAATGCAGGTATGTGGATGAGGGAAGAGCAGTGAGTATCATTTACCTTTACTTTAGCTGGGCTTTCAACTCCAGGTCCCACAATTTTATTTTATTTTTTAATCTAAATTTCCACCGTATGGTCTGGATAGCAAGGCAGTAAAAGGGGTAAAAGACTGCATAGATGATTTACCTCAGAGGGTAGTGGTAAATAGGGTGGTACTCAACTTATGCTTGTGACAAGTGGAGGACAACAATGATCTGTTCTGTTTAATGACTTTGTCAGTGACTTGGAGGATGTTAGAGAGGGCACATTTATCAAGCTTGCAGGTGACAAATGCAAAGTGCCGTCCCTGTGGGCCACCAGTGCAGGGACACAGGTTGGTGCCTGCCTGTCTGGGAGAAGCTCTGTGGGAAGGGACCTGAGAGCTTTGGCAGACACACGCTGAGTATGGCACACCTTCATCAATGACATAGACAGCAGGATCGAGTGCACTCTCAGCATGTTTTGCAGATGACATCAAGCTGAGTGGTGCGGTCAACACGCCTGAGGGATGGGATGCCACCCAGAGGGACCTGGACAAGCTTGAGAAGTGAATCTCATGAATTTCAACAAGGCCAAGTGCAGGGTCCTGCACCGGGGTCGGAGCAACCCCCAGTAACAGTACAGGCTGGGGGATGAAGGGATTAAGAGCAGCCCTGCTGAGAAAGACTTGGGGGTACTTGTGGATGAAAATCTGGACATAAGCTGTCAATGTTCGCTCACAGCCCAGAAAGCCAACTGTATACGGGGCTGCATCAGAAGTGTGGCCAACAGGTCAAAGGACGTGATTCTGCCCCTCTACTCTGCTCCGGTGAGACCCCACCTGGCATACTGTGTCCAGCTCTGTAGCCCTCAGCACAGGAAAGAGATAGACCTGTTGGGGCAGGTCCAGAGGAGGGACACAGAAATGATCAGAGGGATGGAACACCTCTCCTGTGAAGAAAGGCTGAGAGAGTTGGGGTTGTTCAGCCTGGAGAAGAGAGGGCTCCGGGGAGACTTTTTGCAGCTTTTCAGTACTTGAAGGGGGGCTTATAAGAAAGATGGGGAAACTTTTTAGCAGGGCCTGTTGTGATAGGACAAGGGGTAATGGCTTTAAACTAAAAGAGGGTAGATTTCGAATAAATATAAAGACATGTTTTCTTTCACAATTTCTTTCACTATTGTAGGCTGCAGGCCAATGTTGAGTTCATGTTCAGTTCACACTTAATTAGGAATAAATCTGCTTAGAATACCTGTGAAGTTTGGTTTCAGCTGTTTGTTGCTGTGGACCACACAGTAAACCCATCAGTGGAAAGACAACAAGTAAGCATCCTGAGGTTTCTGTTCAATGTCAAGATTTGATCACAGGTACTGAACGTTGCTTCAAACTTTGCAGAAATTCTGCTGCTGTGTAGCTTGTGCCCTAAAAGTTAACACTAACCATCCACATTTTTTTGGTACCTCATTTATTTGTATGAAATATTAGTATGAGAATTTATCTCCCAGGAGCTATGGAGAACTTTATTAAAATAGGTGAAGTTGATAACATAGTTAAGTAGATAATAATACTGCAAATAGATATAATATTTGTCTTCTGTATTAGGGGTGGCATTTATAATTAATCCTCAGAACAAACAAACAAAATACCTTACAAAATAGAAACAATCTAGAAGTCACTGTTGTAAAGTAGAATGTATTTTTGAGTAAACAGGTAGTGTGAGATATTGCTGAATCATTAACTGTAGTTGCTAAGGGTATAGCTGCATTCGTGTAAGAAGTCAAACCTTTCTATTTAGTTTTCTTTGTTTTAAACACATTAATTATTCAAAGAGGATTAGGTGGAAAAAAACATTTTGAGCAACAGTGAGTGGTTTAAATCTAGCCTTCAAAATAGAGGTAATTGAAGATTTTGATCATTACTCAAGAAGCTTGTTGTCCAATCCCCAAGAGAAGAATTCCACTTATGAGACTAGTTTTAGCCCTATAAGACTAGTTTTAGACCTTAGTTTCGTAAGTAGATTCATTTTCCCCAAATTAAGTGTCTACAACCTACCCTTAGTTGCCACCACTACCTTTCCTGTAATGGAGTGAAAACAGTATTTCTAGAGAGCAACTAATCCTATCTTGTGATGAGGTCTCTATGTTAGCATGGAATTATTTCCGTGAATTGTATTCTGTGTACCTGTTATTTTCTTAGCAAAAATCCTGAACTAAATTTTGTAGTGCTTCTATTAGTGCAAGTAATCCCACCTTGGTCCTCTAACTTCATCGTCTGTTAATGCCTGGTAGCTGTTTAGCTTCAGCTTGTTATACTAAAGAGGTACAAACAGTGGTAGTTTGGTATGATGTATGCAATCTCAAAGAGCTTGTCATTGAGTTTCATGGCGGGAAAACTAACCTTTCAGTTCAAATAATGCCTCTGGGTGCTTCTTGCAAAGATAAGCCCAAAAGACTAAACAGGTATAAAACAATCACTAGACTCAAAATGATTAATGCACAAGAGCTGGAGACTCAGTGCAGAGGTAAAACACACGCCCAGTTACTTACAGACAGAGTATCAGTTACCTTTGATAGCTATGCTTGAAAAATTACCTTGCTAAACCCACCGCAGGTCCTCAAGGCAGCCGTGTACACTGAGGTGCAGTGCTGGTAGACTGATGTTGTCTGTTGAAGGAATAACAAAAAAAATGATTAATTCTGAAGTTAAAAAGAGGTATGTGATGCTCATTGAACGTGACTCGGGATACAGTACTCACTGCTTCAGAGCAGCCGTTGCCCAGGAAAAACCTTGTTGTTGCAGGACAGAGACAGTATTGCACCGGATGGGAGTAGTACTGCAGGGCTGACCAAGTGTATTTCAGTGAGCATTTTTCCTAGCATTTCATTTCTGTTGTCTGTGTGATAAAGTATGCAAAATGACGCGGCTTGAAGGAGACTAATGAGCAGACACATGAACTGAATTGCGAAGCACATTTCAGGAAGTAACTTCTTTCAAACACAAGCAGAATTGGGTAATCAGTCACAAATGACAAAGGCGATACTGCTTTTCAGAGTATGTACTGCATTGCAGCACATAATTAACATCCAGCATTACAGAGCTCTGGAGGCTATTTAGTTACAGTCAGAGGAAAAGGAAAAAATGTTGATTTCGGACACGGTTTGTGAATCTGAATTCTGATAGCATTTCTTGAGTAGAATAAAAAAAGAGAATCCCTAATCTCTTTATGTTAGTTATCCTTCTTTGCAAGCTTACACAAAGTCAGGAAGTAGTAGTTCCTCCCAGAGGTGTTACTGGAAACTTCCACCAGTTTTTTTGAGATCCTCTTAGAAGTTGCTATATAAATGCTAATGTATGCCTTTAAAATTATTGTAGGCCATTTAAACAACGATCTAAAAATCTAAAAATGAAGAAAAATACTTCATTTATACTCTGACATTTGCCAGCTTGATTCCTGGCTGAGTGATGAGCTGTCCCCCGTGAGGCTTCTCCTTTACAACAGCCAAATTTTTGAGAGGTGTTTTCCATCCTACTAATAAGAGATGCTCACAACTTCAGAGAAAACAGAATATATGACTAACTCAAACTGCAGCCTAGCGGGTAAGGGGTGAATTTTCTAGTCTATTATTTATTTAAATTTTTAATAGAAACTTATATAAGTATGTGTAATATGAAGTTGACCTTGAAGTCATTATGTTGAGGTTAACAAGAGGTCAAACGATTCAAGCCATTCATGACGTTCTTGTTGATATATGTCATTATCCTAAACTGAAAAAAATATCTGTAACCTAAAATATGGAAAAGTATGATTTCTTCCTTGAAGCAAAAGCATAGGTTGGATGCCTGCAATGAGGCTTACTATGAAATTTAATGTTGCTACTAAATTGTATTAATGCAACAAAATCTCATTCTGAATTGCACCGGATATTCGGCTGTACTTTCAAAGCAGTGTTATTGGTCAGAAAATCTGTTGAACATTGTTAAATAAAAGTAATCATATTTAAGATGTATTTCTAGTCACTATCAATCTACATAGTGCCTTGTGACCATTTGGAAAAACAGATAGTGTTATAATTCATTTTACACATTTAAATGGTATATTCCAATTTGGTAATCTGTCATTCTTTGATAAAACTGCATTGCAGTTGTTTTTTTTCTTTCTTCTGCTCAGTTGCCTATTTAAGAAAGAAAAATTTTTTTTTGTCAGTTGTACTGGGGAAAAAAAAGTCAGTGTTCTTCTGCATTTAGTAGGCACCTGTCAGTGTGCATTTTTGTGTATATTAGGTTTGTACCTAGGTGTGTATTTTTTACACTCTTCATGGATGCACCAAGGAAAGAATGTATTTTACAATTCCATTTTACCATTTTTGTAACTTGATTGGGATTTTTACATAAGAAAGCTCTAGGAATTTTTTTTTTTTTTTTTATCTGGCTGAAACCTAAAGCAAGCTGTAAATAATTTTTTACACCTTACATTTTCACTGGTGACTCCCCTTCAGGCTCCATGACTGGATTTGTGGTTTCACTCACAATTATCAGCCTCTTGCTTCCACTCGCAATATCCTCTGCTCAGGACTCTTCTTGTTCTCATTTATTCTTTCATGAATGAGACACAAACCAAAAAATAGTATTTCCCTATGAAATATTGCTGTGTTACTTTTCATCTGTGGTGACAGAGTTTTCTTATTAATAGTCTTTTGTAATGAAAGTTCTTTCTGTATGAAAAATACGCTTCAGGTTTACCTTCTTGAAACTCCTTTTAAAAAAGCAACTTTGTGACAGAATAGAAAATGGCCCATAAATTCTATCTTCTTTGCCAACCAGGTATCTAACCAAATATATAAAGAAATGTATGGCAAATAATGAGATTCCTAAGGTGCACAGAATATAAAACAAAGACTGGTTTAGAATATTTTGATTTTTTTTTTTTTTTAAATCAGTAATGCTGTTGTGTCATTACCCTGGTGAAAATGAAATCTAAATTTGATCTGTAGTTTGCAGTGTTGGGCAATTTGTCTTTGGGAAGTTCACTCAGTCTGAACTCAGTGTTTGCAAAATTTATAGAGAACGTAGAAAATGATCTGAAATACTTTGGAGTAGCTAGTTTTTGCTGAGTTTCCAGAAAGTACTGCTGCAAATGAATCTGCTACAGTAAATGTTCTGGTTTAATTATTTGAAAAAAATTGTTAAAATCAAATTCCAAAGTTATTTGCTTTAGAATGGTAAACTGTCTTTTTTACCAGAGGCTAGTTATTTTTTCTATTTTTGCAGAATCTGCCATCTAAAAATCCAAAGATATTTTACTAAAATCTGTAGTCACCCAAACTTTATTTCAGAACAAGTCTTTTTTCTTGTGATTTGTAAGTATGCTTCTCAGACAGAATTTCATGGAAATTAAAAAAAATAAAAATAAAAAAGAAAACAAAAAAAATCCCTAAACCTTTTCCTAATGATATTAAGTAAAATAAATGACTTACTAAATCATGAAGACACAATGATAGAATGACGAATTTTGGTACACTTCTTGCATTTGCAAATATTCTAAAGTTAACAGAATTAATGGCCTTTTTTTTTATACTATATCCAGAACCTTTTTAAAGGAGTTATGTTGTCAAAAGTTCCGTACAGAATTTTGAAAAGTTCTCTCTGTTAAGATAAGCCCTCAGCACTGTATAACATTTACATTTTCATGTATTAGAAATTGGCCTAGATCAGCCTATTCATGCCTCTGTTTTGAGGTGTTTCAAGCTCTTAGAATTTCAGGTGTTCAGGTGGCCATCTTTGGGACTCATTCTTGTTTATCTAAATTTAGGCCTCTTGTTTATTTTAAGAAAGAAAAGAACAAAAAGAAGAAACAAATAAACTTTTGTCAGAATAAGGTTTTTTACACAGTCATTCTTCCTGGATGGCAGGTAACCTCTTTCAAACTGCCCTCTGCCTTTTGTTGCCAATCTGTTGCCAATTTGTGCCAATAGCACACCTCTGAAGTTAGCGTGCCCTCTACTATAGAATCGCCTTGAAAGATTCCGGTGTGGGTGTTCATACAAATATGCATGCGTTTAAAAACATATGACTCAATTTCTTAACTTATGCACAGTTAACAGCTGGCAGACCATTTGGGAGTGTAATCCCTTCAAAAGGCTTCTCCAATTGATATGTAAGTATGAATATTGATTAAACATCATATTTAAGGGTCATTTATCAAGCTACCCTTCTGTAACAAGTCATGTTCACAGCAACATATGAACAGAATGCAAAACAAGGCTCTAAAAAAAATGAAAGAAAAAATAAATCTATACAACTTTTAGTGTTTTGATCATAGGATGAAGAACATGATGTAAGGGTACGTGGAAGGTGAGACCTTCTTCTTCATTAAGGTTACCCAATCAAGGACCTTTTCAGTGCAGAAGGCAATAATAAATAAAGAGGGAGGTGATAACCAAAACCACATCAATACATAAGCCTGGTAGACACAGGATAAAGGAGACATTGTCAAAGACTAAAAGTCTCCAGTCACAAACCGATACACCATTAAGAAAGTCCAGCCACGGGTTTGGAGATGGCCACCTGGACTTTGTAACTGATAAGAAGGGGGAAACAAGAAGAACATGAGGATTTTCAATATTTGAGGGGCATCTGTGGGACCATGCAAAATTTAGTGAAGGATTATGACAAGGAACAAAAAGGGGGAACAGACAGAAAGGGGTGTAAAAGGGGCCAGTAGGGTATAAAATGATGTCAGTCAGTACACTTGCCTGTCTGAGCCTTGTACCTGATCACCACAGTCTGTCTTATTTCTTATTAAATCCTTTCTTACCTATGTCTCTGTGGAATCCCACTCTCATGTGTGTGTGTTGCAACGTCTAGGTGCCAGCTACTGAGGGGACCAGCGTGAGTGGATTTGGGGTCAGCAGTTGGAGTCAGACCACTGGTATAGGTGCCCCTGGCTTGTGGTGACAGCTACAGGAGCAAGTGGAATCTCAGCACTAGTGACAGGAACAAGTAGGGGTCTCTGCCTTCAGCCACGGTGTATGTTCCTGTAGCTGTTTTTTAGCAGCTACTGGGAGGGACAAGTGTCAGTGAGGCAAGTGAGGGGCACAGCACTGGTGGCTGGAGTGGGACCGCAGGTCACAGCCTGTGTGCCTGGTGCCAGCTGCCGGGGGCGTGAGTGTCTGTGTCTTTCCCAGTCCTGGTGTGTGTGGGGTGCGCATGTGTGTTCACTAGCTAACTTCAAGCTGTACCAACCAGCAAGTAGGAAGTCCTGGGTCTGGGCCAGGGTGTCAGGCAGGCAAGGGTCTGTGCTGGTATTTGGTGGGAAACACAAGCATGAGGTGCCTGTGAGACGAGTGAGTGAGTGCATGTGTCTGTCTCCAGCGAGCACCAAGCTGGACCATAGGGAGAGCAGGGGACCTCCTGTGGAGCAGATAAGCAGGGCTGGGGTCTGGGCACGGGTATCACACAAGCTGAGGGACACAACAGTACTTGGGTAATCTGTGAGTGTTTGTGTGCTTGGGAAACTAGTGCCATGCGTGTGCCTGCGCTAAGGGCCTTGTCTGTACCAGCTGAAGAGGAGGGGACTCTGCTGTCTGTGTTTGTGTTTCATGTGAGTCTTCTAGGCAGGTGGGGTTGAAGGCAGTGCCTCCTCGGTGGCAGTCTGCGTCACTGGCTGTGTCCACCTCTTGTGTTTGTGTGTGCATGTGGTGGGCTGACCTTGGCTGTCTGCCAAATGCCCACCCAGCCACTCTCTCATTCCCACTTCTAAATAGGACAGGGGGAGAAGATAAGATGAAAAAGCTTGTGGGCCAAGATAAAGACAGGGAGATCACTTACCAATTACCATATCATGGGCAAAAGAGACTCGACCTGGGGAAATGTAATTTAATTTATTGACAATTAAAATAGGCTTGATAATAAGAAACAAAGAAAACATCAATCCTTCACTCCTGACTCCCCCCTAAGCAGCACAGAGGAATGGGGAACGGGGGTCTGCGGTCAGTCCCCGGCAGCTCCTCTCCGCCGCTCCGGCCTCCTCACACTTTCCCCGGCTCCAGCCCGGGCCCTTCCCAGGGGCTGCCGGGAACCCCCTGCCCCAGCGGGGTCTCTCTCTGCGGGGGCGCCCAGAGCCCCTGCTCCCCTCCTCCCGCTCTCCCCTCGGGGCTCGCCGGGCCNGCAGGGCTGTTTCTCACCCGGTTTCCCTCAGCCCTGGCTGCCGGGCAGCGTTTCGCCCTTTCTGCCCCCGGCTTTCCCTTCCCCGCGGCGCCCGCCCGTGGCTGAGGGGCTCAGCTGTGCCCTGCGCTGGGGCCCTTGGAGCCGCCTGGAACCGGCTGGGGCCGGCACGGGGCAGCCCCGGCCCGGCGACACAGGGGCCGCCCGATGCTGCACCTACACCATGACATCTACACGCCATGTGGTGTGTTTGAACGTGTGCCTCTGGGATACACTCTCAGCCCCGCTGCTGATCAAACCTGCAAACAGGAAAGCAGCAGCCACATTTGTCTGCCTGGGACAGAGGCCTCCATGTTTTTGGATGTGTTGGGATGGCTCCAGTGTCCAGGCAGAGGAATCCTCAGACCCCAGAGCTGATGATGGTCACTCGTACATCCCTTAATGCATAACAATATATGATATTTATACAGAAAAGTATCTGCTGTAATAATTTTCAGAAAAAAGAAAATCCTATCTTCATTTGATGGATGATTCTGCACTTATACTGTATATATCGTATATGTAGTGTAATAATAATATGTCTATGTAAGACATATAATGTATATTTTCCCATTGTTTCAGCAGATACCAATTAATTGGACTCTGTCAGAGTGAGAAAAAAACCCAAGGGATAGTAACAAAGAAACTAAGAGAATAAGAACAAAAGTCTCATACTGCTAATTTCTGGTATGACAATATTTAGTTATCTGTCCTTACAAATCCATGGATTATTTTTTATGATAGTTACAAGCTTGAAAGCATTTTCCTCTTTTCAGTTTTGTAGACATTGATGCAATGCAACAATAATGTAAGGCTAGAGTAGACATCATGTAAATTATAAAATCATTCTACTCTTGCCCCCCAAGGTACTCCTTCAGCAGGCAGGAAACCGTGGACTACCTCAGCCTTGTTTCATTCAATGTACATTCAATTTTATTTCTTAAAAAAATACCATTATATTGCGCTGTTCAGTCCAACTAATATGTTCATTCTGAATAAAACCATCATCTGAACAGAGTGTTATCTATGAAACAGAAAGTTTTCCAGTAGAAAATGAAATGGAATGCGACCTAATGTGGTACAAGCTTTCTATTTTACGTGAATGAGGGAAAATACTATAGCACATAGTAGGAACAGGAAGTTATTGGAAGTGGTCAACATGGATTTACCAAAGGCAGATCATGCTTGACCAATCTCATAGCCTTCTATGATGTTGGCTGGATGAGGGCAGAGCAGCAGATGTCATCTACCTTGACTTCAGCAAGGCTTTTGACACTGTCTCTCATAACATCCTTCTTAGGAAACTGAGGAAGTGTGACTATACAAGGGGACAGTGAGGTGGATTGAGAGCTGGCTGTGTGACAGGACTCAGAGGGTTGTGATTAATGGAGCAGGGTCGAGTTGGAGGCCTGTAACCAGTGGTGTCCCCCAGGGGTCAATACTCGGACCAGTATTGTTTAACATATTCATCAATGACCTGGACAAGGGGACAGAGTGCATCCTCAGCAAGTTCGCTGATGATACCAAACTGGGAGGGGTGGCTGACACCCCAGAGGGCTGTGCTGCCATCCAGCGTGACCTGGACAGGCTGGAGAGCTGGGCAGAGAAGAACTTAATGAGGTTCAACAAGGACAAGTGCAGGGTCCTGCACCTGGGGAGGAGGAATGTCAGGCACCAATATAGGTTAGGGGTGGACCTGCTGGAAAGTGGTTCTGAAGAAAAGGATCTGGGGGTCTTGGTAGACAGTAAATTATCCATGAGCAAGCAATGTGCCCTTGTCGCCAAGAAGGCCAACGGAATTCTGGGCTGCATAGGGAAGAGTGTGGCCAGCAGGTCAAGGGAGGTCATTCTCCCCCTCTACTCTGCACTGGTGAGGCCACAACTGGAATACTGTGTCCAGTTCTGGGCTCCCCAGTTCAAGAGGGACAGGGAACTACTGGAGAGAGTCCAGCGTAGGGCAACAAAGATGATTGAGGGATTGGAGCATCTCCGTTATGAGGAAAGGCTGAGAGAGCTGGGACTCTTTAGCCTGGAGAAGAGAAGGCTGAGGGGAGACCTTATTAATGTTTACAAGTATCTAAAGGGTGGGTTGAAGGAGGATGGAGCCAGGCTCTTTTCAGTGGTTCCCAGTAACAGGATGAGGGGTAATGGGCACAAGCTGGAACATAGGAAGTTCCAATCAAATATGAGGAAAAACTTCTTTACGGTGAGGGTGCCAGAGCACTGGAACAGGCTGCCCAGGGAGGTTGTGGAGTCCCCTTCTCTGGAGAATTTCAAGACCCGCCTGGATGCAGTCCTGAGTCATGTGCTCTAGGCAATCCTGCTTTAGCAGGGGAGTTGGACTAGATGATCTCTAGAGGTCCCTTCCAACTCTGAAATTCTGTGATTCCCTGATTCTGTGATATAGCAGAACTGGTATGTGGCATTATTGCTAATTGGGATATAAGCAGGCCTAAACTACTCCTCCAGCTGATGCCACCACCACTGCTGCTGCTTCCACTCCTGCCAAAGTGGCAAGCTGAGCAGACTAGAGCTCACTAGGGGACTTGAGAAGATTTCCAGCAGTGGAAAAGAGGATTAGGAGCTAGAATAGCATCATTGTTCTTTAAGAAGAAGTAGTAGGATATCATGTATTTTACCTGGAAAATAATAGGAGATAAAATGTTAGATAAGGTATAACATTTGGGAACAGAAATAGTTTGTTTTTTTTTCTTTCTCCTCAAAGACAATTAATTTTACAGAAGGGGGTTGGTTTATCTGAGCAAATTTTATATATTTTCATAGTATCTTTATTTTCTCAGGAGATCTAACTATAGAAGAATATGTTTGTGGCTTATGTTGTTACTAGTTTGAGACCATGAAAGAATAAATATTCTATTTCTTTTATATTCTATTTCTCCAGTGTTATTAAAGCTGAATGCCTTAGAAATGGCAAAAAGTAGTACTTCTAAAATATAAAAATACTAAGAATTGAAATATTTAAAATCAAATTTTGATCTTGAATATAAATATTCATATTCAGAATAAATTCACTGACTAAATGAAATTGTGTACTTCAAATTTTCTCTTTCAGTAATAAGAGAAGACTTTATTTTTTTCAGATATGACACTATTTCTTTAAACTGCAAATTCCTAACACAGAATTCATTTAAGTTCAATATTTAAAGCTAAAAATAACTAAAGATATTTGTTTGAAACAAGATGAGGTTTCAGTAAATAAAGAAAAAAATATTTTAGAACATTAAAAGCAAATTAAAAGAAGTAAAACTGTAGATTTGGCTGTATAGCCCTCTATTCAAGTAAAACATTAAATTCTCAGGGTAAATCTCTGGCTCAGCAGTAATCGAATTTCTAGAGAACTATTAGCAAGGGATAAACTTAAATTACCATTCACATCCAATAATGTAAATATTAATGAAAGAGAGATATAGTTCAGCTTTTTATGATTGGTCAAATAAAGCATTATGTTGGTTCACATGGAGTAAAGTTAGACAGCACTCTGTACAATTATGTTATGTGGAGATATTTAAAAATGCTTTTTTCACCTTTTCATAAGAACGTAATTTATAATTATTTTTTTATTTTTCAAAATATGAAATATAAAATTACAGTGAAGATGCTTTAAAAATAATTTCAGACTTGAAGACTTAAGAATAAATCCAGAAACAAACCATTTTAAAAGACTGTCATCTTCCAGGCTGAAGTTTTTGAGATATTTAGAGTAGTAAGTGTGAAATACCTCTAGTTATTTATGCTATTCACCCGTTGTATTTCTTTCCTCGTTTTAGCTACAAAATGATACCTGCTCTTTAAGAATTAAACTCAAATGCATTTTCAGAATTTTCCATGCCAGCTGTGGAAATGACAAATGAAATTTTTATTCTTTCCTTCTTTTATTCTTTCTTAGAAGAGACTTAAAACAATTGATATGAAAAAAATCTATAGTCTGTGCAGTCAATTCATAATTGTATAACTTAATCTGCTTTGGGAAAAAAGTACTGCTATATGTAACTGTTATTAATTCTTATCAGGTTTGTCAGGTGTAAAGGAGATTTTTTTCAGAGGAGTATACAAAGGAAAGTATTTGGCCATTCACTGAACAGAACCATGACATATCCTTCAAGTCTCATATTACTTAAGATTGCAAATGGGTGAAAGGGAATGCTTTTAATCAGCAAGACTATTCAGTTGAAATATGAAATATACTGGTTGGATTGCTGGACCACAGTTTTTAATAGATGTCAAAGGAAAGGGCAATAAATCCTCCACTGTCCTCACTCCCATTCTGTATGAAAGAAGAGTATGAAATCATATAGTGTTATGAGGAGATGTAACTCTTCATCAAGTTCACAGAAAACAAGTATTTAATTATTTGCTGAATCCCAGCTACCGAAAGCTCTCCATCTCCTTTTATTCTCTTATTATACATAAAGATGTATATGAATATCCAAAACATGCAATTGAAAAAAGCATATAATGGGAAAGGGTATTGTTCCTATGTCAAAGAACACATTTTTGTTTGTATTGAATACATGCCATTAATTTCCCAGTGCAGGAGTTAGTAAGTTCTGTAAAGTGTCAGTTTTGATATAAAAGAGCAATGAGTCTACTGTAAAATTATGTTCATGGAAGTTGAGAGAAATTGTTGCTTTTTTTTTTTTTTTTTTTAATTAGGCTTTCTGTGTAGTCTTTTCTGGGAACAAACTGAGATATCTCAGGTTTTACATGTCAGACTTTGAGCAGAACATATTATTTGTAACATTTCTTTCACCCTTTGGTTTTTGGTGTCGAGACTGTAAGATATTCCAATGAAAATAATTTAATCAAATATTTTTAAGATATATGTCATATTTATAATATATAACATCTAGGAATTTCAGAAACATTTTTGCCAGGATCTTTAGAATCTACCAATATACAAATAAATTAGAGTCCTGTAACTTTTAAATATTCAGGAATCACGTGCACAAAAAGTGAAGCTAAAACACGTATCTCAAGTAAACAGTGTCAGTGTAAACAGATATGTATAAATACATTTTAAAAAAAAGCATTTACAACATCAATAAAAATCATAGTAAATAGCTTGGAAAAAAGATATGTGCCATAACATTCAAATTAGTATTTTGCAACAAAGGCTAGAATTTTAAAAATATCCCACCTTGTTCCATCTTCATACTCTTTTGAAGTTGCTTATTCTTTCTAAGTTTTCATTATCTTTCTATCAGTTACTTCATTGGTACTGAAAAACAGCTTTCTAAAGTTTTCTTGGATGTCATGAAACCTGTACCGCTTCAGGTTTGAGTAGAATATCCAGCTTTTTATCTTTTTTAAGCAGGCATATCAGTGAGGATGAACAGTATCTATCTCATGGTCTTTGTCCAGGTCTTTGAATTCAAAATGGAAATTCTATTATAAAAAAAACTTTCTCTTCGTACAGCGGTAATTAGTAATTTTTCTGAATCTTGTCAAAGTTATTGATGGCTTTATTTCTGAGAATGTTCACGTGCTTTACAAAGTGAATTATTGCCTACTTTGCTTCAGCTGGTTGTACAAATTTAGGGGCAGTGAACAAATATCTAGGATGCAATTTCTGTTGCCAGGATTTTTCTTACACTTTGTTAAATAAAGAAATCATTAATAATCCAATTGTGTAAAATAGAACAACTAGAGAAATCTGGCTGGAGGTTTCTTTTGTGTTGTCTGTTAATCCTTTTTGTGTAGAAAAATGTGAGTTATGCCTACAACACTGCAATTGCTTAACTGGGAGTAGAATCTCTTCTTATGGTATGAAAACGAGAGCTCCCCGTGAGAGTCAGAAAACATTAGATGCTAAAGTTTCCTTTATCTCCACTGTTGTCTGTTGGAAAATGGCTTATGTTATCATGAGAAATACTAAAAGCAGTGAAGAAAATGACAAGAAAAAGATGCATAAATGAAAAGCACTGATAAGTCATGAAGTATTTGTAATACATGTGATCCTTATGTCAATTATATCTGCTGGAAAGATGAGACAAGTTCTTTACAAAAAGCCCATGCACATTGTTTTCAGTATTGGAAAATTCTGTAACTGCGGTAAAAAAATAATTGTTGTCATGAAGCTTTATTCCTCTTTTATTTATGGCCAATACTTGTCCGCTGTGAGACAACTGGGTTACCTTAATCAAAATATTTTCATTCTATTCAATATTTCTACAGCCACAAATGTGATTGCAAGGACAAAGCAATTGATCCCAAAAAGCAGACTTGTAAGTAAAAGTACTGTACAGAAAATTGGTTCTGTTTTGCCTCAAACTAGGACACTCATGCTTGAATTATCAAGAGCACCTAAATCGTCCTGAAATAAAAGGTGAAAATGGGATGAGTTGTCTAGTCTGCAGAAGATGGGAATTTTGCACATGCGTGAAAGACTCACCAGAGTCTCTCACACTCCAGAATTGGGTTCCAGGTAATTGACAAGATTCATGGTTACAGATCTCCAGAAATGTACAAATTCCAGTTTGTACATTTGGAATGAATTCCAATGTTTCTCTGTTTCAGTGCCTCAGGTTTTCATGTGGGGACAACCTTTAAATAGTTTCATGGAAAAAAAAGCTCTCTAAGTCATTAAATTAATTAGCGCACTACTGTGAGTTGAAATATATTGTGTTCAAAAGTTTCTACTGTGAATGTTTTAATTGTTGCCATTGTGCTAAGACTGTGTTGAAAGGCATTTGGTATGTAAAGGAGTTGAGGGGAAATTAATGAAACTCCAGTGAGACTGAAGGAAGAGAAGTTTTAATTATCACTTTTATTCCCGTATTTCATTATTTTCTGGTGTGTTGTTGAATTTGACAATTTACCTAAAACTAGAATATTTTTGTTGAGTAAAATGTGAATGTTCACTGCCACGCACCACCTCATGGCTCGCAGACCTCTAAACAAACTGTGCGCTGCCTGAGAGAGAAATTTCTCTCTACGCTTACAGCAGTTGGCATTATCACTCTTAAACTTCACTTGCAGTTTGGTAGTGAGCCCATGGAGCAGCTCTTAAACTGCTCACCACACATTTTGACAGACAGGCAAGCTGTTTATAAAGGTGTTCTGGGCTAACCCTGGTAGGGAGCTAAGCATCACACAGCTGCTTGCTCAGTTCCTCCCAGAGGGGGATGAGGAAGAGAATCAGATGTGTAAAAGTGTCGGTAAAATTTGGCAGTAGAGATAAAGACAGTTGATTAGGTAAAGCAAAGCTGCACTCGCGAGCAAAGCAAAATACGGAATTCATTCACTACTTGCCATCAGCAGGCAAATGTCCAGCCACTTTCCTGGAAAACACGGCTTCATCATATGTAACGGTTACTTGGGAAGACAAATGTCATAACCATGAACGTCCCCCTTCCTCCTTCTTTCCCCCAGCTTTTATTGCTCAGCATGATATCGTACAGTATGGAATATCCCTTTGGTTAGTTGGGGTCACCTATTCTGGCTGTGTCCCCTTCCAGCTTCTTGTGAACCCCCACCACTGGCAAGGCAGTGTCAGCAATAGCTAAAACATCGGTGTGTTATCAACATTGTTTTGGTCCACAGCACTGTACCAGCTGCTATGAAGAAAATTAACTCCATCCCTGCTAAACCTTTACATAGTTGTTGTCACAGTCTTATATCCGTCATTTTGTTCTGCTGTATAAAACAGGGTGCATTTGGGCAGGAATTCTCTGTGAAAAATTAAATCTCTCATCTTTTGATCACAGCTTAACACGTATCACCTCTTTTATGCTCACAGTTTCAGAATGCTACTGATGAATCAAAGTTTAGAACTTTACAGTGGTCTTAAAAGTTTTCAGTAATGATGCAAATACCAGCTTTAGACTAAGAAAGAAAT
Source organism: Dromas ardeola (assembly GCA_013398915.1). Classification (NCBI taxonomy): domain Eukaryota; kingdom Metazoa; phylum Chordata; class Aves; order Charadriiformes; family Dromadidae; genus Dromas; species Dromas ardeola. Next base: position 12,921 of record VYZM01010570.1, on the reverse strand, counting down.
AGGTTATTCCTTAACTTCTCCCAGGACATTCGTTCATTCTAATATTGGTTTTGTGGGGTTTTATTTTGAATATTTTTTTATTGATTTCATTGTTATCATTGATTTTAATTTTAATATTAATTTAGGCAGCAATTTGATCACTGTAATGTTTTGGGTTTAATAAGCTCAGTAAAAAAATAGAGCATATTAGTCTAATTATTCTTGCTTATTGGTATGTACTTATTTGTTTATAATCCTTTTAAGTTATTTTATGTATCAACTGGTACCTGGTTTGAGGTAAAACAGAACCAATTCTCTGCTTTGTAATTTTACTTTTTATCTGGGCCTCTTCTAACTGACTAAACTCTGAAATTGTAAAATGAGTCATAATCACTCCAGTTAAAAGATAACTCAAATGAGAAATTTGCAAGATATTTAGGGTTGGGTTGCTTTTTTTTTAATTTTTATTAATGTGAAAATACTTCACATCGTCACTGTAGAATAGCTTATTTACATTGTCTCTCTTCTGAATGCATGAATTAAAATAACATATTTCTTCAGTGTCACAATCCTATAGTCATTTTCTCACCTTGTGAAAAAAGAAAGAATCAACCTTTAGTAACCCATAAGAATGTTCATAATTGTAAACTTTATATTATGTGTCGTACCTGCTGCTTACTTTCTAAATATTGCAAATAAATTCTAGTTGTATTACACAAGCTCAGTATCACCATTTTGCTTTATGGGCAGAGAACAGACATTCTGAAGTTTTCCTGATACTTTGCTTCCCTGCCCTATCACTTTACTAATTCATAGACTTTCAAGACTGTTATCATGCAGAAATAACGACCTTATGAATTTAGGAAAAATTTTCCAGCACTCTTACCTCTGTTCAATGCACCTGTTTGCAAAACCTGTTATGTTATGTGGTTCACTTATTCAAGGTGCCATATTATTTGTGAGGAACGTTTTTTCTTTCAGTGTGAAGTATAATAATTAATTTTTAACAGTTGCCTTACAGAGGATAATTTTAATTGTTCAGAAGTTTTAAATACCAAAATGCAACAGAAGAAATCATTATGTTTTCACAGAGACACTGCAAGCTGAAGAAGATGCTAAGTTCATTCAGTAAATTATTTGTTGTGATTTCTTTTGTTCAGCTCTAATTAATGTTTTCTGCTAGCAGGATATGTTTAATACATTATAAAGTCACAGCTTGTGCAGAATTGTAGTCCCAGTTCTAGTTTCATTTGATAGAAGTTGTGTTTTTTTGTTTGTTTGTTTTACATCCTCCGAGAAGTTAATTTTTCCTTGGTTTTGATAGTAAAGTGTTTTAGTTTAATTGTAGTATAAGAATGCCAAAAAGTTTAGGAAGGGTTTTTTTTCCTTCCTACTCTAGTTGATGGCTCATATTGACAAAGTAATGACCATGTACTGTGTTACGTATCTACCATCTGTTTCATTTTGTTCTTCATATAGAGCTACATAGCTGTTTTTATTGAAGTATAAAAGATGATGCAATATTGCTTTGTGGCTTTGGTAATAGCGTATCTTTACTACAGCAATATGAAGTTCAAGATTTATTTATCCAAAGGCATACCTTCAATGAGAACTGGCACAAGCAAAGTGCTAGAAAATAGTAAATACTACAGCTTGACACTTTTTCGTTATTATTTTTTTTTTTCCTTGTAATGTCTGTTGATGTTAGGCTTTCTGTTCACGTGGGCCAGTGACAAAGATGTTCAAAAAGTGGCTTCATGGGCTCTAGTTTCTGGGTGTAAAATTTTCCAACTTCAATAAATAGCTATGTTTTAATTAGCACCTTCTTGAAATGAAATCAGTTTCTCCATGTTCCCAGTGGAAGGAAATAAAAATAGAGCTAAAAATGACCCCCAAAACATTATAGAAAAGGCTAAATTCTGAGTGTTGTTAGATTAGTAAAATTCTCCGCAGTGACCAGATGAGACATATAGCCTACTTGGACTTTTTGCAGAGGAACCAATTCCAGAGAATGAAAGGAGATATTACTGTATCTTAATGAAGAAATAATACTTAGTAATTTTTTTCATTATACTAGATTAATATTCAACTCTTCCCAGAAAATTTCCGTCTTGCATAGGCACACATACACACTCTCTCCTCCTTTGAAAGAAGGCAATACGTGGTCTAGTTCTGACCTGTCAATCTGCTCTGTGCAATTGCATCTGAGAATAAAAAGCGTCAAAAAATAACCAATACATCTCCTGCCAGCAGGCATTCATCTGCAAATAGGACCATCAAACGTTTTTTTGCAATTGCCAAGAAAATGGTATCCTGATAATTCTCCTGGTAACCTATTTCATTAACTCCTAATGGAAGTTGCGATCCTAACTTCTCTTTTGCCTTTTCTTGAAGACCTTTCATTTAGTGCTTGGCTTCTGCAATACTCAGTTTCTACTGTCTTTACTGTTAAAGTAAGCATTACAGGAAGTTAGTCTATTTTTAAAGTCACAGTATGTTTTAGCCACTGAAAGAAATACGGTGATCTTTGTGTGGTAAACTTTTTTGGTTGTGGTAAAAAATGTCACATGAATCTAGAATAAGGAATGAACAAAACATCTAAAATAAAATGCTCAAATAAAATTAGAAAATAATATTGATTTCTACTGAAATATGTAAAAGCATAAATTCTGATCTCTACTGTGCAAGTTTAGTGATCGTGACCGATGGGGGGTAGAAATTTGAGTTAGAACATATGTTGGTGCACTATATATAATATTTTACCAAACCTAAAAACACCTCATACCTCCATATTGCCATGCCATTTACTGGTTTGTACACTAGCGTGTGTAAATTAATATTGTTCCTCCTAAAACTGTTTCTGTTTTCATTGTCTGAGAAAATCACAAAATATGCCCACCTGTATTTTGTCTATAAATAACTTGTAAATATCCTAAACTAAAAGTATCCTTAATTAAAATTAAGGTTTTAAGGTTTTAAAACTTATTTGATTAGAAGATTATGATAGTTTAGCTACAACTACAGCTATGTTAAAGAATTATTTGAAATTACAGAAATGAAAAGTTGCCTTTTAACAACTGTCTCGAATCATACCAATGTTCAAACTCTAAATAATATTAACTCGTTCAATTACTTAAAGACTGATTCAAAGCTTGCTTGAAAAATAAGTCAGTCAGTTTAATTTGGATTTATGTTTGGCGGTTTTGTTCTTTGTTTTTTTTTTTTTTTTTTTTCCAGCAAAACAAGTTGAACATAATTCCAGTGGTAACAGTTGTAGTTTCATTTTTTTAATTTTGTAGGGTAGTATATTTTAAGGCAGGTCAAAATTGGAGCTCTCAAATGTAGTACTGTGTGTTCAGCATTACCTTGTTCATGAATCTTATTAAAACATCAGGTATTTTAAAATGGGTATATACTTTGTGATATAACTTGTATTTGATCTTTTCTTGAAGTGTCGTGCCACAGATAATATTATTCTAGTTAAAGACATGGAATTATATGTTCGGGAAAAACATTTATTTACATTGTTTACACATTGTGATGATAAGTATACAGAAATGTGGGAAAATAATTAGAATTTTTAAAGGTGTATTCAACTTCATAATCTTTGTGCAGCTGTATCAGAAATATGTAAAAACATTTAAAATTGCATTGTGAATAAAAAGGACATGATTTTGCACGGCCTTCGGGAAAGCTATGCAATGAGTAAATAAAGCTTACTTAGTGTTTTAAAGTTATATTTGTTCTGAAAAAAACTTAGACAGTTTGTGTGATGACCAGAGACAGCCAGTTAGATGCTAAATTTGTACTCAGAATTGTTTCAATATTAGTATTCTGTGCTTTCAGTAGTCACGTGCACATTTAAATGGGCATATATTTTTATAAATGCATCACGCATATTAGCTGTAAATTAAACATCTCCCTACATTTTTTTAGCTAATCATTTTTAAAAGAACAATGTGTGTCTGTTCAGGGACTGACAGTGCTGGTGACATCTTGAACATCATTGATTTTTTTTGCAGTATAAGCAGTTTTTCCTCATCTGCAAATACCTACTTTCCTGACTCCAGAGCTGAACTGTGTTAGCCAAGCCAGATAGACGCCAGATAGTCACTAGCTTTATTTCTATAACGAGGTCTTTTTGTTCATCTGTAACTGCTGGTCAGATTGGTCTGCTCTGCCATGAGCCATTTCTCAGCCCACAGGTACGATTTTCAGCAGTTCCATTTCCCTGAATCTCCAGTTCCACAGTGACAGGAACACTTACACAGCATGTAATAATGGCTGTGCTGAAAAGGTCGTTTTTCAGGTGGACTTACTAGCATCGTATCTGCCTTTACTAATGCAGCTGCATGATTCAAATCAGAAGTAGCTTGTGCCCCACTGGCTCAGAGCATGGATGAAATTAGTATGAGAGCTTCCACATAACCGTACGTTAAGGACTCTTTTTTTTCTCCTTTATCTCGGCTGTAAATCTTCCTCCTCATTTCAGTGCTCTTTTCAAGTCCACAGTGTTCGTTGTCTCCTGCTGAATTTGGTTATACAGCTACCACAACAAATTTTGGAAATAACACTTATCAGTTTGAAGTTAACATACAATGGACACGGGAAATGTGAGAACTTTTAAAGGTAAATACCCACTTAAATTTCAATGTCCAATTTAAAAAACAGAAGTTAAGCATGTTTTCCTGAAAATGCTGGACAATTCTGCTCTAAAAAATAAACTCACAGGGAGTTTTCATGTAAGGGAACAAATTTGAAAAGCTGGTATTTGGCTTACTGTTGATTAGAGAGAGTCCCTAGTGGAAAAGTTGCACAAAGTTAGTATTGACTTTCTGATAGCACTGTACTGAAATCCAGTGTGTAGGCACTGCAGGGTTTACACTAACTGGCTGATTGTAGTTATCATCCACTGACACTTCTTGTGGGTTACAGAAGAATTCTGAAATATTTCTGTCGGATTTATACACAATTTCTTTTGACATTAGCAACATAAGGAAGATGGGGGGTACCTGCGTTTTCTTCAAAAACTTTTTTCCTCACATTCAGAAACCAAAGTTAATTAGAAAATTGTTGTTAACGATGGAGGTCTGGATAAATCTTAGCAATGAAGGAATCGGTCTTTGTATATTTTTTTCCTAATACCCGAGAAAAGGCATCATAATTGTTTTCTCGAGGCATGATGTTTAGTGTGCATCTACTGCATCACAGGCAGCAATTACCCAGAGATTTCATTAATTTTGTACCCACTTACCTTTATATTTAAAAGGATAAGTAGACAGTTACTGTAAACTGTATGCTGGCACCTCTTATTGTCTCACATTATTTCTTTTTCTTTTTTATTTCTTTGCATCTAATTTTGGAGTTTCTTTCTCTGCAGCATCTTAATTCTATTCATTCTTTTCACACCAGCCTGCATTACTGGAAGGTCACATTTTAAATTTTGGAGAGCTTTTTCTGGTCATAAAATGTAATCTGCCATATTAAGCAAAGATCATAGCAGATGGTACTGTGTGATTTTTCTTTTTCACTTCATTATCAGTTAGTTTTCTAAGTTTCAGAGGATTATGCCAGGTTCTGATGGCCCCAATTTAATATTTATCCGGGCAGTAAAGCTGCATTGAAGTTCCTGATACATGAGAAGAATTTATTTAAAACTGATTCCTGCTTTAATAAAAACACTATCTGGTATTTGTAACCTTATCTTTTAGGTTTAATGAGCCTAAAAATATTTCTTCCATGTTCTCCAAAACCCAAATTAGATGAACTAAATCAGTGGTTTTCTTAGAGAAATACGTTTGTGCAGAATTTCCTGATTTCTTCATCATAGAGATTTGATTGTCTTTTTATTCGTTAATTACACTCAAATTTTTGAACTTTCAGTGCTGAGGCATTACTGGACCAAAACCATGTTTTCCCTTACACCTGAGGAAATGCAGTATGTCTGCTATTTTTAACCAATACCAGCTTTTTCTCTTAAAACAACAGCCTACAGAGAGATAAGAAAAGTTTTTTCTGCTTCGCCTCTTTCACCTCCCAGTATGAAAATGCAGTGTCTGTAGAGGCTATGGGGGATTATGACAGAAGTCTTCGTAAATAGCACAATCTCCATTTTAATAATCTCTCAAAACCAGCCTGCTTGTTCTCCCACATAAGGCACTCTCTTTTTGGGTTTACTTTTTATGTCCTACCCATCCAAAGCTAAACTAACTTCAGCTTTTAGTTAGTGATTTGGGGGAAAATGATGATTATAATATTATTAAAATATTAAAACCCAATTTTAACCTGTGTAGGAAGGTCATAGTATTAAAAAAAAGAGTCAAGGAGAATAAAGAAAAAGTGAGTAGAGGCACTGACTTATAAGGAGACTGTTACCACTTTTAAAATTACTAATAAGTAAGAATTGTAAAATTTGATGCCTCTGTGAAATAACAAAGCTACAGAGGGAGGAAAATCTGTCACATGTCTGTTATAGGCCATTTAATCAAAACAGGAAAGAAAGTAAAACTGCTTCTTAAAAATTTAGCTGTAAAATGCACAATGAAAACCTACACTTTTATAAGGACAGATTCTGGACATCTCAACATATAGTAGAAATAACTTTTTTAACATTAAGTTATGATTTTCTAACAAAATGGGTATGCCATTGTTCTATAAGCTGGATGTTGCAGGCTGTCAAGGGACTAGAGGGATCTTCACCTGATTGCATTTGGAGGCAGCAGAAAGAGGAAGTCATGACCAGTAATACTTAAATGTATATACTGAAATCCACAAAGGATTTAGGATGGATGCAGGCACCTAGTTCAAATACCAGACACAGACCTCAAAACCACAATGTTTTGTGGTTTTGCAGGCATTTAATACCTGTAGGCACTTGAACTTTTGCCAGTGACTTTCTGCTA
>VYZM01010566.1:13872-30717 GCA_013398915.1 Dromas ardeola | reverse complement strand
CTATGATTCTATGATTACATGAGTTGAAGTTGTCACTTCTATATTTGAAAACTGTAAAACAATAATCTTTGACTCATTTTCTCTGGTTTTGTAGGTATTTTTGGCCTTGTTTTGGTGTTTTTTTGTTGTTGTTGTTTTTTCTTTGTTGTGGTTTTTTGTTTTGTTTTGTTTTGTTTTTTTAATGGGAGGAGGATTTGGTAGGGACTTATTTTGCAACACACACCTGCAAATATTACTGTTTTAACCCAGCTTATGCACTGAACCATGCAACTTGAATTATGCTGGTTCTGTTCTAGATCAAATCAAGATTTATTCTGACATTTGGCAGCCCTCTCCCCAAGCTGGAGAGGGTTCATCTTGGGACCTGTGTATATTTTGAGGGCTGGCAGACGGTGAAGCCTTGGAGCAACTTCATGCTGTCCCAGTAAGGAAGACACCAGCTGATGGGGCTGTCATTATGCTTGTTAATGCTCTCATCTTAGCCCAGGAGCTGAATCTGCAGGATATTCTGCATAACTACAGCTGCTGACCCAACTACTCCCTGATAAGTGGGACAACAGAAACAGGGTCAGTGCTGTGTTTAGTTTTATGCCTGCCACAGCCAGCTGACAGTTACTAGAGGGATCTGCATGGAGTGTTCCACTGTTTCCAGCTCCCAAGGTCATGCATAAGCCTGGAATACTTCCAGTCTGGTGAATTCTTTTTCTCCCCCTTCTCCTTCTCTCTCCTTCCATTCATTTCAGGGAGTAGAATATGTGTGATATGCTCCCTGAACGCCTAGCTCTGACCCTTTCACTCCCGGGATGGAAAAGCAGAAAAGCAGCAGCTAGAGTGAAACTCATTCGTTTCACGTCGACAGTTGGAGCCATGCAGATTCTTGAGGTTTTCCAATACAGGAGGCAAAATGGATGAGGTCATTCTATTTTCCCATTTATTTCCTTTCCTTCCTTCCTGAGATGAAGGGCAGGGAATTGCAAGGGCTGCTTACCTCTCTTCCTTCGTTCTTGCTTTATTGTCTTCTTTTTCAGTGCCTCCTCTCTCTGAGCATATTTATGTTTGAGTGTCCAGGCTGTAGTGGAAAAGAAGCAAAGCCCTTTCTAAAGAACACAAGAACAACCAATAAAGAAGAATAAAACTAAATCCTTTACAAAGCTCATTATCAATTCCCCCAAAGCTTATTATTGTAACTTCACCAGCTTGAAAAAGCAAAGGATAATTGTTTTGCTTGACTAAACTGTGATATTTCTACACTGACTTCTGTGATCTTGCTGCAGGCTGACAGGCAACATAAAACAAATGAAGCTCGTGTAATAAGTCAATCATCATTGAAAATGGTACTATGCATATGAAGTATGTCTTATCTGCACACTTATTCCATTCCATGTCCTATAATTTAAAAAAATTCTAGGTAATTTTCTAGCCTCTGTTCAAATCTGGACGGAGTGCTTTACAAGTGTAATTGGGTGTCTGCAAGCAAGTTGGGGATCAAAGTTCAGAGTCAGTAACTTAGTAAAGAGTCTATATGTTCAGAAACTCATTCATATTTTTTTTTGGCAAGCACCATGTATCCTCAAGGAATTAGATATTTTCATTGTACTGGATTATCTGGGAAGGGTCTGAATTTCTCTCTGACTGCTTGAGGGTAAACTGCCTTGAGTGTATTCCCTATACAGCCTGGTTTTGGGCTTTGAGCATAAGGTATCTTTCATTTAGCTAGTTCTTACCATACATTCCATCTTCCTTAATCTTTTTTTTGCGTACTTGAAATATACATATTTTTTTGAATTTTAATTTCATAAACATATGACACCTAGAGGAAAACAACTTACCACAACATATTCTGCACAATGGCCTTGCCAAGAGGAGGCTTTATCAGGAAAGGCTGTATGCTTTTTAATATTTTCACTAGGGGCTTGCTATCACTATCTGTTTCATAAATATTTTAAAATTTTGTTGCAACTGCTTTGACACATCCTCCCTTATCTTTTGAAGAACATCAATTGCTTTTTAAAAAAATGAAACAACTTCGTGTCTTGTAAGTTTTCCTTGAACCTTCTGTGCATTAAAGAAATCTGACCATGGAAACTTCATCTTTGTTCTTAAAAGTATTTTGTTTCTAACTGAAAAGCAGAAAAAAAGTGTGCTGTCAGTTGCATCAGAAAACAGTAGTGACTGAAAAGCCTTGCACTAGAAGGAGTCAACAGTACAGTTTTTTCTGCCAAGTTTATGTTGCTGAGGTTGGGTATTATCAGACAATTGATACTTGGTTCTTAGTTCAGGCAGTGGCAGACATTAGTCGTTGCAATTATCAAAAGTTGATTTTCTGCTGTACAAATAGCTTTCTTCTTATTATTTACTATTCTAAGCAGTAAATAATAAGAATAGTATTATTTACTATTCTAAGTAGTGTGAAAATATACATTTTTATTTTGTTCACATGTCATGGAGTACAATGGTAAAAGGCTGGAGACATACAAAATAAATACTAAATGTAACAGTGAACTGAAACATGTACTTGACTTTTTGATTCATATAATCATTTAGTTCTCTATAGCATATCGAAGGATGTGGCACAATGAAGTAAAGGCCAAGAACTAAGCCGTTAATTTTACAGGAAAACAATAACTTTAATGCTGTTCTTGCATCATCCTTTCATATCATCCTTTACCCCAGCCTGATGAGACTAAAGACAAACTATAAAGGCCAATATAAATTCCAGAGCTCTCGCCTGTATTTCCCTACTTGTGACTAGCATGAAAGGATTTTAGTGTAAAAAGGTACTGGAAATGAATAAAAATAGTGCCTTATATTATTATTTATTTTATCACTTATTATGCTTATATATAGCTCCAATGTTTTGCAAAGATTCTTTCCATGGAAAAAGCTAGCAAAACTCCACAGTATCTCTATTCATGCAAAAAGACAGTGGAAGGGGGAGGCCTCTCAAGAGAGAGAAGGAGAAGCATCCTGACAGTTAAAGGGAAAGGGACCATGCAGATACATGAGCGTCACTCAAGAGAAGATGACTCTGCACCCTGAGCCAGTCAGGCTTCTGATCAACCTTTTACTCAGCCCGTGATCACCAAAAGCTGAGGGATACGCTGTCAAAAACAAAGAGAGAAACTTTAAACAGATGTGGCCATACTTGTTTGATAATGACAATCTAAACATTTTCCAAACTGAAAATTGTAAACAGTTTTAATAAAAGACCTGGACTCAGGAACTCCTACGTTTCAACGTATTTAGAGATAAGTTGCATTCTCTAACAACAGAACAAAATCATGCATGCTACCATTCAAAAATAAGAAGTTTTTTGAGATATCGTTTTTCATGTTAGATAAAGGATATTGAAAGACCATAATGGGATTACATTATAATCCACAGGTAAGAGCAGGATTCATGTCAAAGGATTCTAGTTACAGTTTTATTAAGCTTCCCTCTTACTTTCAGAGATTAACTAGCAGGACAATATCTGACACCTGATACAACAACAGAAAGGATTTCTGTGGTTTTCATTTTATATATCTGACAGTAACACTAATGGAAGAGCTGTGAGCTGCGCAGTTTTGAAAGGTTTACTCTCTGCAGTTTATGAGTTTGTTTAGAATGTGCTTTCAGAAGAAAGTGCATAGTAAGATCACATTTTTAAACTACCTGATTTAAGTAGATTCAGGACTCATGAGCTATTTAGGAAATTTAATGGCCTTGATGTAAAAAAGAATTAGCTATGGTTGATATGAAAAGCAGCATTGTAGATGTGCCTGAGATAAAGAACTTCTACTAAATAAGACTTCTAAATTTTTTTTCTTGCAAGGGATATTGCAGCATTTTCCTATACCATTAAGCAATCAGAACAACATGTATGAACTGAATGTCTGTACATATGAAAATGAAATAATAAAAATTCTAAATATCATCTTGATGGAAAAAGTTTTTTGCAGTTAGAAAATACATAGGTTGTAAAAAAACCCATTTGAACTGGTAGTAAATCATGGTATGATCTTTCGCACGCAATTGTCATTTCACATAAATGACATGAAAACAAAATGACCTCCTAATCTGAGAGGTCCTGCTTCACCTCATTTCTAATTTTTTTTTTTTTAACATTCAAAGTCTAAGATGTGGTTCTGCTTTTGATACAAAGAAATGAGTGCTGCTGATTTCATTATTCTTAGTGTGGATGTGTGTCACTGTCAAAACAACTTGTAGTGTTGATAGTTGCCACTTCTTGCTTGTCTTTTATTGTTAAAATAGGTGGTATGGAGAAGTAATTATAATTCAAATCGTATTTTCACTGCTGTTTTATAGTAAATCTTCCTAGTGGAAGGTAAGAAAGGTTCCATCTGGGAGTCCAAATGAGGCTCCAGGTATATCTAGAACAAGCCTGTCCCAAAGGTCTATGCTGTCAATACAAGGTTATTTGAAAATTCAATATATTTTTTAATTAGACACTCTGATAACATAGTGGTGAAACTACATGAATCCTTATTACTCCTGTTTCTGGATTCTCAGTGAATGTCCATGTAAACAAAGTATTGTGACTTTCTTTTGTACTAATAGAGGTGGAAGGAACCTGAACAGTTGCAATGAGGTTGCACACAAGAAAAAAAGGTTTTGTGCTGTAGCACACACCTAATAAAAAATCATAAGGTAATAATATTGGCACTTGTTTGATGCCTAAAATGAACAAGCAGAAGAATACACAGAAAGGGTTACCTGTTTTTATTCCATTTGAATAATATTTTAAAGAAAAAAATGAAGCATAATAATGCTATTGTAAATAGATCAGCAATTAGAATGCATAATAATAATATGATTTATATTTAAATAAAAATATCGCCTTTTACTTTTACCCTTTGGTTGTTGCAATAAATTATTATAGATTATTATATAATAGATAATAACTGTGTGCTTCATAGATTGAAGGCTTTTAGTACCAGCCAATGGAAGAGATTTAATGTTTGACAGACAGCGACTAAATTCGTCTTTATTTTTCAGGAGGTCTTTGTAGATTTCTTACATCTCTAAGGCCAGTAGAAGCCACCATAAACATTTTGACTGGCCTCTCGCTATAGAATTTCAAACTAGTCAAAGAGCAAACCTATAACTCTTTCTCTAAGCTACAGAACATAATTAAAGAAGCTATATAAATTTGATATACAGACTTCAAGTGATATAAAATTAAACTCATTCCCATATAAATCATCCCAATTTTTAAACTCTAATAAATTATGTACATCTTATGTCCATTCTTGCTCTAGGTTTGAACTATTGTATTTTCTTAAGTTTTGCTCTGCTAGAATAGTTCAGTTTCACTATGGAATCTCTTTTGTAATGTAAAATTAAACCTATTTATATTTTGTTCCTTTCCCCCCATCACCATCATGTATTCTCAGCATTGCACTTTTCCTGCTACATGAATACTTTATAGTAGGTCACAGGCTCTGGTGTTTGAAAAAAAACATTCCAAAATACAAGTACCTAATGCAAATCAAGCAAGGATACAATGCTTAGTGGTGACCGTACAGAGTACATAAAGACAAACAAATGAATGAACATCAGTTAAAGAATTATCCTTTCCTTTCCTTTTTTTTTCTTTTTTTTTTTTTTTTTTTCCCCAAGGAATCCCTTTCTGATAAATGCTGGTCCTGGAACGCTTCATTCAACTGTAATGAGAATACCTATGCAGAAAATAAAGAGGCAGGAATCTGATGTTGCAGCTTATTGTGACACCACAGAACAAATTCCTTCATTTGTTAAAATATTTCTTCAGTTCTTTTGGACCAGGTCTGTGGCATTGTTGTGGTTTAACCCCAGCCAGCAACTGCAACTAAGCACCACACAGCCACTCACTCACTCCTCCCACGGTGGGATGGGGGAAAGAATTGGAAGAGTAAAATTGAGAAAATTAGTAGCTTGAGATAAAGACAGTTTAATAGGTAATGCAAAAGCCACACATGCAAGCAAAGCAAAGCAAAGAATTAATTTACCACTTCGCATCGGCAGGCAGGTGTTCAGCCATCCCCAGGAAAGCACAGCTCCATCATGAGTAACAGTTACTGAGGAAGACAAACACCATCATTCTCAATGTCCCTCCCTTCCTTCTTCTTCTCCCAGCTTTATACAGTGAGCATGATGCCATATGGTGTGGAATATCCCTTTCGTCATTTGGGGTCAGCTGTCCCAGCTGTGTCCCCTCCCAACTTTTTGTGTAGTCCCAGCCCAGTTGACGGCGCGGCAATGTGAGAAGCAGAAAAGGCCTTGGCTCTGTGTGAGCACTGCTCAGCCATAACTAAAACATATCTGTGTTATCAACACTGTTTCCAGCACAAATCCAAAACACAGCCCCATACCAGCTACCATGAAGAAAATTAACTCTACCTCAGCCAAAACCATCACAGGCATGTTTGGAATTTAAAGTCACCTCAGGATTATGCAGGTATGATAAAGACAAACAGCATACTAAAGAAGCTATGCAATCTCAACAGAGATGACTATACAATTTGTGATTTTGGCTAAACAGTCTGTGGCTTGCATCCCTAAATACAGAAAAAAGAATTTTATATAAGACATGTAAACTACAGTATTGTCAGTCTTAGACTTGGTTTAGATTTGATTTGGTTTGGTGAAATACCTTGGGGTTTTCGTATGTTAAATATACAAATTGATTTATTGCCCTGTTCATGCTTCACATTAAGCATTTGAGTAGTCTCATTGACATCAGGGGATTAAAGCTAAGCATGTGCAACAGATCTGCATGACTCAAGCTTTTACTGTAAGATTATAATTTGTAATTACTTTTAACAGTTATAACTCTCGCAGTTTCTGTTTTCTATTAATAAACTAGCATTCCAAAGGCTAGAGATTGATTTCTACTACCCAAGATCAACACACAGATGTTTCAGTGCTTCACACAGCTCTTGATACCTGCTTCATGGGGTGTTTGACTACTCAGTAACTCTGAAATTAAAATGCTTACTCATACAAAATACTGAGAACATCCATAATTAACTTGAATATGAACAAAAGAGTTACTGTTTGAGTGCAGAAGTTTTCTTAGTCATCATGCCTATTATTTCTTCTATCCAAGTATCTAATAACAATAAAAAAATCTTCTGTATGTAATTAGCCTCTGAAATCTTCTCACATATTCCTCCTTCACATACAAACAAAATTTTCCTACATACAGAGGAAGGAAGCTACTTGACAGCCTTTCTGATTTTTGTGAAGATAAAGCAGGTGGTGTACAAGCTGTCATACTTCTCTTCTCTGTCACTGTTCTGTTCTCAAAGGATTGCCACAAGGGGAAAGAAAGTAATTTGCTTTCCAGCTTCATTCAACTATTGTCAATGATACTGAGGCTGCATAAAAGAGAGGGCCTGCTGATACTTCTTTACTAAGAAATTAAGGAGAAGACAATAATTTCTGCAAGGTATGTAATAAAATGTTACTCTAACATGTATCGGTGAAGTGTTGCTTTGGAGCTGTAACCTAGCATAAAATGTCATTTTCTGTTATTGCCGCTTTACTAAGTCACTCAGTTATCCTTCAGAATCTGCTTAAGTGAAGAAACGCTGTATGAAATGTTATTTACCCACCCTAAAGCTACTGTGTACCTTCCATGTTAGTTCAAATAAAATGTGGTAAGCCAATCATTAAAGTTGGTTTCGTGTGTGTTCCTTCACATGTCCATCTCATCAAGGTTCACCCAGTGATCTGTGAGGCAAGCAATTCTGCCTGTCAGCTTTCCTTACACATCCAGGAAAAATGAGCACAACAGAAACTGACTTCAAGCAATATTCACTTCTGATTTGTTACTTTTCATCCCAGACTTGGGCTATGCCCCATTACTTCCTATACACTGTTTCAGTGCTTGAATCTGTCAGAAAAAAAATAGTGAGGAGAAATTTTCTAGAAGAGCACTGCAGACAGGGAACACAATAAATTTATTTTAATTCTTTACCCAAAGAATCATTAGTTTCCAAAGTGTTTGGAAAAGATTGTAAGTATCAATCAGGATAAAAAGTATTTACCTGTAAAAGAAAGAAAAAACCTGGAAATTAAATGTGAAGTTTGTAGATATCTGAAGTTCAGAAATCTCAGTAATTTGCAAGGAGCTTTAACACCAGTGTATTAAAAGTTTCAGATTGAAGCGTTGATCCAAACAGCTGGAAAAATAACAAATTATCACTAGCTCATGCTCATGAGGTTGTAATAAGATGTACTGTACAGATTTGATAGACCATAAAGCGAGTATTACAAATGCAGCATCTTGCTGGGATAGTTTAGCCTTCCTCAGACTCCTGCAGGACTAATTTCTAACAGTTGGGAGAACTGTTTTGTGGGCATCCCATTCAGGCTGGGTTCACGGTGGCAGCCTTAAGCTGTGCACTCAGAGGTAGGCAGCTGCAGTACCTAAAACCATCAACTTTTATGGTAAATTTGAAGTAGTCTAGAGGAATCGTTTTCCAGTTTGTATACATGTGATTAGAAGGCTCTGTAGCTTCCTCCTGCTTATGGTAGAATAGCTCCCAGGTTTCTAGAGTATTCTATATGTCTTCTCAGTTTTATATGTTATATCTTATTAATGACAGGATATTCATGTCAGCTTACTTGCACCTTTCACTAGTTGCGGAAGAAGAATCTTCATTGTCTCAATTGTTTCCACTCTGATCCAGTAATACCACACACATATTTGCTAGAAAATAGAGTTCAAGTTTGTTTGCATCATATGACATTTTCGGTCGTTGTCCTTTTATTTATGAGTTTTCTCTTTACCTCATTTGGCCATCCCACTGGAGCTGACCCACACAGCCACTTCACTCTGACAGCAAGCAGCAGGAAACTAGATGATTTACTCACTATCCTCTGCCCTATTGGTGCTTTCACCACATTCGGAGCATCTTATTCAGTTCCATTAGTCATAGCTTTCTGCTGCATATTTCGTGGGATTAAGAAGCAAGAGAAACACCTTCTCAGCTCCAAGGACTGAAGAAATTAAAGGCTGGCTGTTGGAAGATGAATATGAAAGCGAAGAAGAGAGCAAGTGCTTACTTGAGAGAGAAAAAAATGACACCTCTGGGTGGAGGAGGAAGGATAAAAATTCTTGAAGCACCATGCTTACCTTGGTAAACCAAGTGAAGAAAGTGAAAGGAGGGGTACTTATACAAGTGAGGAAAAAAAGGTGAGACTGAACAACAAAGGCCATCTAGTGTCATGAGGATAGATTCTGAAACAAAGTTTATGGATAGATGTGAAGAATAACAGAGATAATTGCAGACTTCACAGGGATTAGGGAATTGAAGAACCTTTGTCATTGTAAAAATCTCATTTATTCAGGGTTGAACCTCTCGTTTTTCAGCAATTTTTAAAAGACAACTGAAAATTTCTCTCAACTTTTTGTCTTTCAAATTCTGTCTCTGGTACAGGGGGCTGATGGAGAGAAACAGCTTTACATTTACTAGATATACATCTGGATACATCCACAAAAATGTGCTCATTAACTACTGTTGTGATGGGTCTCAACTCACAAAAACTCAGCATCACAGAAATCTGTGGTCTGTGTTTTCAATTGAAAGACAGCAACCACGTGAAAGGACACAGGAGTTTAAAAGCTAACGAGGAATCTCATTAAAATGACCCATACTGCAAACATTCTGAGTTGAAAGGAAAAAAAGAAAATACCAAAAATAGAGATCTCTAAGTCTACTACTTTTCATAAAAGCTCTCTCTATAGTGTGGATTTACCACAAGACCCAGATCAGTTAGCCCTTCCTCTAATATCAAATATGGTGGGGTGTAATAAAATACTTTCAGCCCAATATCACATAAAAGGAAATTCCCTTTAACAAAATCTCCCTACGAATATTTATTCTTTAAATGAAGTTCCAAAGAATCTGCTGAATTTTCACTTAAGGTTTCAGGCATACTAATAAACTCTTAAAAATAAAATCATAATACTTCAATTACATAGCAGTACCAAGAGACTTAAGATGGTACAACTGAGCCATTTCAGTATGAATTTAATAATCCTATTATAGTCCTAATGTTTCATCACTTTATGGCTACAAGAAAGGGACTGAGCATTTAGAACAGTGCTTTTTGCAGTCTGTGGCCCATGTACTCAGTCAGTACACGGACCTAACGTGTTCATGGATCTAAAAGATCAATGTTCAGCAGCTAAGGAAAGTAGTGTCATTGTAGTTTAGTATTCAGAGGGCCATTACCAGGATAATAGCTGAAAACAGTCAAAACATAAAAAGCTTGAAGGCTATTGCTTAGGAGTATTTTATATACACCAGAAACCAATGAGGAGGTAGCAGAAAGGAACACGAAGACTGCTTGCTAATTATTAAAAAATTGAAGCTAAAATCAATGAAACCCTTCAGAACTGCTTATTAGTTATGATTTCTTCTTTTATATTTGTAACTTTGAGTTTACCAGATCTAAAAGAAGGTGTGAAGCCACAATAGGGGATCCAAGGTGTTTTCTTCTATAGTCAGCTTAGACTGACAGCCATTTACTACACTAACACCTGTGTAAAGAATACCAAAATGTTGAACAGAAAGGAAAGTTGAGCGTTTAAGGGCAGGAAAGGGTAAGGGGCAAAAAAATCCTAGCATGGCAGGTATTCAGACTCTCTTTCTGAGGTTTTGGCATCTAACTCAACAGTATATATTAGATACCTTCATCCTCGTTAAGACCCAAAGCTTGCAGTCCCGAAGAGAAAACTTTAAAGAGCTTCTTTAAATCACTCAGAAGATATTGTCTATTTTTTTTTTGCAGAAAAGCTGCATTGACTATGTTTGCACTACAGGAAGAGAAAAACTGGTTTCCAGGCTGCTGCAGCCTGAGGGAAATTAAACCCAGGCTTTAATGTTCCTATTCACCAGGCGCCAGGGTTATCTTGCTGAAGCTGGTCTGGATGTACCAGATGATGCGATACTTATGGGGCCAAAAGTAGGATGAATGAAAAATAGCCTAATTAGCAGGCTAGTAACCAGAATGCCCAGCTGAGAGTGTGCTGGTCTGCTTTCCACTCATGGCTTCTTGGCATACATCTGTTTGTTCTAGCTATTGAATAATGTAAAATACATAATAGGGAACAGTCCAAGTGCAGGGAGTAACGCTGATTCAGGCACTGCCAAGCTAAGGACAACCTGAAAGAGATCTTCCGCCTCAGAGAGTTTCCCTTTCATCACACAACACTTGTGGGCCAGGTGTGGAAAGGTTGATAAGTAACCTGTTCTCAGCTATAGTTCGTTTTTACAGAAATACCACGTAATTGTACAGAACCACAGGAATACTTGAGGATTTTAAATGAATTGTGTCTTTTAGGGATCAGTATTATCTCTGAGGCATCTCTTTACTGAACAACATTTTCCACATTCAGGTTCAATTTTTTTCCTACTCAAAAGCAATTTATTTCTACAGAAATCTATCCTTAATTGAATAATTCTGGAAGAATTATGTGATTAAACTCTGACTTTCATCTTTTGAAAGAGGTAAGTTTTTAAATTGATTGTATTTTGATACAGATGTACAGATCTGTCTGGAACCACTCAACTAAGACAGCTAAGTTTTACTATCCCCACATTTTACATAAGCAAAACAAGACAAAATGAGACTCAGTTGATTGGGCAGAATTGGGAATAGTCTTTTAATTTCTAGCTTAATGCTGTTTCCAGAATACGTAGAAGTAGTCTATGCATTAAAACACCATGTCTGCTGGAAACTTGCCTACAAGTCAAAGGCAGATCACTGCACTAAAAGCAGGACCTCTCCCTGAAAAGGAAAGTCTGGACTACTAATTGCAAGAGTACTTGTCTGTCTATCTGTGCTACAGAGTTAGGAGAGAAGCTAGATCATAGAGCTTTGCCTAAGATACTCTCTTTATACTAGACAAGATATGTACCTTGTCTGCTTTACCATTTTTTTTTGCTTCTGATGGTGAATAATTTCTCCCTTCAAGAAGTATGCAGGGTCTTTGGTTAATCAATGCTCATAGAATGCTCTGAATAGCTTCAGTGGAAGATGTACTCCGATTTACAAGGCTTAATTCAAATGTTTCTGTACACTGGGAAAAAAAATAAAATAATTTGGTCTTGCAAGCTAGTGGCTTGGGTTTTTTTCTGGTAACCCTTTCAGCTTTGATAGGTCTTGGCTAAATTCAACAGCTGAAAATGGGGCCCGCAGATCAGTATAACTTCTGACATCAGCGCAGACTATTTCTTCATTATTCACAGCGAGTAGTCAGTGTTGATTGCTATAAATAACCTTAACTGATTCAATTATGTGAGCAGGGAAATCTATATCCAGTGCTTCCTTCCATATTTACAGATGACATCAAGTAACAGAAAAGCTTTCTAATGATCAATAAAGCTCATTTAAACTCACTGATTACATTTATACACTTTCACATCAAAGAGGTTTAAATTAAGTATCTTAATTCAAGTTTCTAAATCCTTTCAAAATATTTCTGCCTGCTCAAGAACTTATTAGAAGTCCTATAATTGTAATGGTTGGATACATTACTGGATTCATGGCCAGTGAATAAATCATCAAGGTATTGAAGACGGTGTAGATCAGAGTATTGTACATGACACTTGATATGAATTTGAAAAGGCTGTGCATTGTTCACATTTTTTTCAGAGGTGATTGTTGATTGGTAAATATAGATCCGTATTGTAAAAAACTCTATGCATATCCAGCAGCTTTTTAATGCTTTACTATATTTATAACCTTAACCTTAATAATTTTGCATACATCTGAGCACACTGATGACAAGCTCAGTCTTGCAGCTGATCATATTAAAATTTCTTCATATTGTCCAGTTTCTCAGCATCAAGTACTTCAATGCATTTCCAACATATTTTGCCACATTTTTTCAGAAGTTACGGTGATGAATCAACAACTAGAAAGGATCAGGCAGTAGATGGCCAACAACTGGCATAATTTACAGAGGCCTGGGAGTTACCACAAGTTTTCTCAATCTATCCATGAGGTCCTGTATATTCCACCAGGACTGCAGTATTGCTGAAAGAGACCCTACTATTTTGCTACATGCTTTCCTGTGATTCTGAAACTTACATGGAAATAAAATGGGATTTGTAAAGAGATCCTCAAAGATAGCCTTTCAGATGTTTCTGCAGCACCTGTGCTGGAGAAACGTTTTTATGGGAGGAGATGAGGCTGTTAGAAGTTTTAGGACTGCGCATGCAGATACAACTATTTAGGTACAATGTCTTACTCTTGGGTTAAAGTGTCCAGAAGGCCTTGTATATTTTTAAATACTGCTCACAGATGGTTAGTACTGTGTATTGTCTCAAGTGAGACCACATGTTCTGTCCCTTTTGAATATACAGTGGCAAAAAGGAATGGAAAAGGGATAGGATACTTTTTCCCTCTGAAGGGATGCAGCTGATATAATTCAAAAGAGTAAGAAAAGTATTCTTTAACCACCAGAATAAAATTACCAAATGGAATCTTTGTTACTGCATTTTGTCCTAGAAACAAAAGAAAATATATGACTTTAATTGGGAAACTGTCAAGGGCAAATGCAATATATCATTCTTGTTGTTAAACTGATGCATATGGTGGCCAGTATCAGCTGGTTTTCCAAACAGCTCTTCATTGCAGCTGGCCATGTTTTAGCAGGCTCACACACCAACCATAACTAAAACATCATGTAATTCATGGAAACTAATTTTTTATCTTTATTGTGTTCCCATTTTTTCTGTTCTGCCTCTCCACTGAAGGAGAGCTAGACTGGACCCATTCTGGCAGTACCTTCTCCACTTTCCTAGACATCAATGACACACTTTCTCTTTACATGACTACTCATTTTATGTTTCTTTAGAATCAGGAATACTGCTTATTTTGTAAACACAGAGCCCTGCAAATCAAGCCTAAGTCATTTCTGTCACACTGCAGTGACAGTAAACTACAGGTCCACCATTCTACATCACAGTAATCTCTTTTATATTTAGAAGAGACATTCTTTTCTGTAGCTGCATTTATATAAGGAACTAATAAATGTGCTAAGCTAAGTAATCTCAAACACATGTATTTGTTTGTAGTGGTTTATTTTTGTTGATTATTTCAGACAACCCTACAATTAGCAATTTTACAGGGCATTTATACATGTTCTCAGAATTCTAAAGTGAAATTGAACAATTTCAACTCCACCCTTTTCACCTCTTAGAGCAACCCTACCAGACAGCCTGCTCAGCATTGAATTCAGGGAACTACAGGCCTCTAGGTTTCTGTTCTTCATAGTCATCCTTGCTCTCTCCTTATGATTGAAAAGACAGAACCAAAACCAAGCAACAGAGAGACTGAGCAAACTTTGTAGACGTGCATAACAAAAGAATAATTTCTTAATGAGAAGAAAGAAAAGAAGGTGCTCACTTCCTTCATTTCATAGGCTTTTTATGGAAATAAGTCACTTCTAACAGTAGGAAAGAACTTGTGACCGAGCTGGAATCAGATAGAGATGAAGGAAAGACCAAGAGTTAAGAAAGGAGGCAGAATTCTTGGAGACTATAGCCCAAATTTCCTTCTTGACCTTTCACAAACAAGTAATTTACCATGATTGATGTAACTTTTGGTTGCTGAAGATGTCTAAGACAAAAAAGAGAAAGATGGTTTAAGACTTCCTATGCAGCTATAGGTAAACCTCAAGCTCTCATAAATAGTATCCTGATTTTATTTTCTCATTCTGTAGGTTTTTTCCTTGTAGATTCAAGAGGTAAAGCTACTAAGAGACCGTGTAGTACCATTTGTTATTATCAAGGAGTTACACTTTCCAACAAAGAAGTGGTTGCATTTCAGCAATAAGAAAACTGTTTTATGGTCTATATATGAGCATCTCAGGGAATATTTCAAGGCAGCACGCTGGAAATCAATTATATAAGAAGAATTGTGTTGACTCGTGTTGCTTGAGACCAAGCACAAATGAAGACAAGCTTTTAATTGCTCAAATGCTTTAGAATTCTCTTACCCATAACTTTTCAAACCTTTTACAACTAAAGAAATAAGGAGATGGAGTACAGCCTGGTAGGTAATTCAGGGACACACGAGTAAGTTCTGAACTGTTGGTGCTAATAGTAATTTGTGTCAGCAAATGAGTTATTTTATGTCTTGTCATATAGACTGCCCAGTAATATTCAACCTTTGCAGTGCTATGATCTACAGATTTTTGAACTCTTGACGATACCAAATATATACCACCATCAGATGGAATAAAACTGAAGCACAAAAAAGCAATGGCCTGATCCAATGACTATTCAAGTCAGTGAGATACTCTCTAGTGACTCAGCTGGGCAGTGAATTGCACAAAAAATATTTAGTCAAGGTCTTTCGTACATATTCAATGGTAGATGAAGACAATAGCATTTTTAATTACAAATTTCATGTTCTAGCTGGTAGTCATCCTTGCTTTCTTTTGCCTATCGAGGAAAAATTGAGTTAGAAACAGAGATTTAGTATGAAAAATATTTAAAAAAAAAAAGAAAAGGCCTGTTGTTTATTTATGCAATGTTCTTTTGGCAATGGAACATATTCTAGCTTTAATAATTATTCTGACAGCTCAAGTTTTACAGTCTCTGCTGCACATTTAAACCACCAGTGGCTAAGAAGGCAAAGAAACATTCGCTCTTCAGCTTCACAACTATCCATTCTGAACTACATTTCTGCCATTGTTTTTCTTACAAATCATCATTCTGAGATCGTCAAGTACCATTTTTTCAATTGTCAGAGGTCTCCATGGAGATTCTTAAAGCAGTTCTTATTCTGTGGCAATTCCTTCAAGTGAAACAAATGAATGCTGCAGAGAAGAGGGTTACACTTAACAGAGGAGTGCAGAGTATAGTGTACAGAAGTGTATAGCTTTATTTTGAGAACACTTTAAATGAAGAAACATATTTAATTTTCTTTTCTTTTTCTATTCAACATGAATATAAGCATGAGATACATTTTGGAGAAGCTTAGGTTATTGAACTTATTCATTTTTAGTTGTGTTTCTTTTTGTTGGTTTGNTTCCTTCGGCAGAAAAAAAAAATGCATTGCAGAGATAACAAAATAGCTCAACCTTTCAAGACATCTTTGCAAAAACAGTAATTTATTTAAATTAAATTCTGAAAACAAAATGCTACTTTACCTACTTCTATAGGTGAACTGTCATCTCCAATTTTCAAGTTCACTTGTCACAACTCAGCAAAACACCATAGAATTCGAAGCCCTTTAGCAGACACTGCATAGTCTGCTAACCTGGACAAGTAGTGTTGTGGTCTGGCTCCTGACAAGCAAGGCAGGTGCATAGAATTATTGTGAAAATCAGTTTCTCAACTTGGATCAATATCCTTAAAAGGAGAATCAATACCTACAGCAAAACAAACTTACTAATTCTCTTTCTGTGTTTTAGAAACCCTTGTAGGACAGTGTGCCCCACCAACTGCAAAGAGGTAAACAACATTAACTGACTACATAATTGAGACTGAATAATCAAAATATTTTTCTTTAGGAGTTTCTATTCTTTGAACACAGTTGGAAGTATTTGTACTTATGAAGACCAAGACTTTCAGCTTCCATGGCATGGTAGCATGTCACTTTCTGAGTGTGTTGAACTAACTGAATATTATGTGCCACAGTTGGTCTGTCACGTGGGAGTATATTCATAATGTGATGACATGGTGTTTCAGATTGCACTGTGCAGCAGAGACAGAGGAATGGGGGAAGAGGAGGATAAGCAACATTTTCTCGGAACAATGAAACAATGGATCAGTGTTCTGAAGAAAGCACTCTTGCCTACATCATGGGGCAGAAAGCTTTCCAGCCATAAATAGC
>VYZM01010560.1:0-15626 GCA_013398915.1 Dromas ardeola | reverse complement strand
AGTGCATTTTTTTTTTTTTTTTTTTTTTAGTTTATCTTATCTTGAAGCATGTTTCTGAACCTGGGACCAGCCTTGGTTAGTTCTTGAAAAGCTTTGCAGAGAAATGTGTATACAATCAGTTTAGGAGGAGGAAACTATTCCTAGCAGTTGTGTGAAACTGTTCATGCAGATGATGCTGACTTGGAATGGAATCATGCACTCCCATATTTACACCTTTAACTTCATGATGCTGATGTGCGTAAGTTGTGATTCTGATGAGACGTACGTATTCAGTTTCAAGTGTCCTCCTTCACAGTAGCTTTTTGTGACACACAGTCTGTTTTTCAGTGCAATTTACCTTGAGTTTCAGTGTAATTTACCTATACTCAAGTAAGGTTTTCTGTTGAAAAGAGTATTTTAGCTATCTTATTGTAAGGTTTACAAAGGAATTGGGTTTAATTGCCCACACTGAAGTGCTCACCCCTCACCCCTTGCACTCACTCTGCACATGAAACATGTTAATCCTCTCCCGCCCTCCCCCCATTGAAGAAGCCTGATACATTTCCTTTTGCATTAGTTAGGCCTTCTGGGAAATACATGCAGAAATAAAAGGCTTTTCTGTAGCCCTTTCTCCATCAGGAATGCATAGAAACAAGCTCCTTGGATCTGATCCACAAACTTGAAACTTGATTTTAGGGAAAAAAACCACAAACCTATAATCCTGTGCACGTGTTACTAAGAGTCCTAATTACAAATTGAGGTAAAGTTATAGGATCTCATAAGATCTCATGTACTGTAAAAAACAAACAAACAAAACGAAACAAAAGAACCCCAAAACAAAGTCCCAGACATATTCCTTATTTGCAATCTTTATGTTTTGCTGAGGTTTGTTTCCAGAGCAGGTATTTAAAGCTCTGTGACCTTTTAAAAGCTTTGTGACCTTTGCGTGTCCTTCATCTTTATTAGTAGTGTGTACCCAGACAGTCAAGGTAGAAGAGGTTTATTTTGTTCACAAAGATTACTCAAGTATATTGACTGTTTCTCAACTACTAGTAGTACTCATACATTTTTACCTTAACCATAGCAAGAAGTGTGCCCTTTGCCTTGGGATAACTATTCATGCATTCTAGTTACACATGCATGAAAACCCATGAGAAAAGGTACTGCAGGTTTTTACAGCAATGTTGTTATATTGGTAATTGATATCAGTACTGTACCACAGGCAGAAAGGCCAGGCTGAGACTCGTGTAGTCTCTGCCCTCCTGTGCACTGGGACATATAGGAATGCCTGCAGCTTGGGGTGGACTGGCCATTATGTTATGAAGGACCCTAAGCTTTGAGCTACCTATGTGTCTCAGTGTCTCTTGGGGCACATAGGTGCTGCACCGTCCTAAGGAAGACCTTGTGAGGAGTTAGCCTGGGGTTAGCCATGGTGGCACAGTGGTGCTGCCAGGGTAGGGAGAATACACAGTAGTGCAATGGCTTGGGCACGTGGCCTGTCCATGTCATTGGGCATGCGCCGGTGTCCGTGCTCTCCTCTTCCCACCTAAAACAGGTGTAAGCATGGCTTAAGGCATGTGAAGCATGAACACAAGCCCTTATTGGTAGGACAATGTGGTTGTTCCCAATGTATGCTTGCCTGCGTGTTCATCTTTGCCACAGGTAAAAAGAGTTGCCTTTTTCTCCACCATGTATTATTTGAATGTAGCTTGAAAATTGTGAGAAATGCTCCTTATCCAATAACAACGGTTCAGGTAGTGAACGATACGAAGCACGTTTTATTTGAACATTCTTGCAAGAACGGGTGACCTAGCAAGTAGGCACACTTCTGGTTCTTGAAACACACCTTTTTATTTCCTAATCCCGGATGAATTTTTCCCTCCCCTGTTTCCCATTGGTTAGGTACTCCAGGGTTCACAGCCTGTCCAGAGCATCTAAAATCCTTCCCGGATGTCCTGCCTCTGTTTACTTCTCCTTATGCTACACGTAAAGGGAGTATCTGACTAATTTATTTCTTTCCTTTTTGGTAAAATTGCTCAATGTCATTAGCCCTGGTTAAATGCTTGACCACCCTTCTAGACACTAATGCGGTATGCATCAGTTTGTCCTTTTGTCTGTGTGATAAGAGATGTTCTACAAGCCTTTGCTGGAGCCTCTTTGTCTTAGTCATTCCCTTATCATGTCACCTCTGATGGAAACGGCTTTTCCCCTCTGCAAAAACAGTACCTGCCTTTCTTACAAAAATTGCACAAGAAAACTTCTATTGTGAATACAAATCCAAATGTCCAATGTCACCACTTGCTTGTTGAAGTAACTTGAGAGTGTCAGTGGTGGTGTTTTACATGGTTCACGTGATCATCGCAATTTATGGAGGCTCATGCTTCTCAGTGTTGGTGCATCACTGCCATTGTATAAGCCAGAAAAGCCAGCCTAAAGTTTTTTGCTAATTCTCACTCCCTGTTCTTGTACCCATGCAGCCTCTCCAGAAGTGGTGGTGCAGCTGCTTGGAGGCCTGACACATCAGTGCTGCTTGCTGATGGTACGGTATGGCCTTACCCCTGATGAAGCAGTGCTGCTGCGGGGGCAGGAGCTGCTTCAACTAGTTTTGCCAGCAGAGGGACTGTCAGTGAAACAGCGGTGTGATCCACGCTGTGGTGAGCTGGAGCATGAAAATGGGCATCAACAAATTAGGGGTGAATCTGACTTGACTGAAGTAACAGTTTCTTTCAGCTGATAAAAATACTTCATAAATACAAGCTTTCTTTCGGTTGTTACCTAGTGCGGAATTGTAGGTCGTGTTCCTCGGCAGCCACCAAAGGAGAAAATTATCTTAATTCCACGCCTCTCCCTGAAGTGAGAGATTATGATCTCTGTGATGACAGGCTGTCAGGTTATCTCTTCTCTTCCCCCAAGTTTTAGGGTGGAATTGCAGAGGATAAGGTGTAGGAGACTTGTTGCACAATGTCCTTCTGCTCTTGATGCTAATGTCTTCACCTCATGGCTCAGTGATCTCCTCTGCTCCTCTGTGTCTGTTACAGCTTGGTTTGATAAGGGCATCCAGCACCCCAGTGTCTCCTGCTGGACAGTTTCTTAGAGTGTGCTGGCTATTTTATTTTCTCTCTAATTTTAATTTCAGGTTAGTAATTGATCTTGTTTGTTCAGGCACAGATTTTTGTCCTCTTGTTTGCTCTCAGTAGGTAGGACTTTGTTCTGTAGGCCGTCTTGGTTTAAAAATGGACCTTCATTGTAGAGGAGGGCGCTCCATAAGGTCAGCAGAGGTGGTGTAATCTGGTCCATAGGCTTTTGGGTATGCTGTCCAACACTGACTAGCTTGCTGTGATTAATTGCATTGCTGCCAGTGAATTGGGGGGCATTTACTGTGTTTGTGTTATTGTCAGTGGGTGGTGCTTTTTCACAGCTCACATTCCGCTGCTTAAGTGGTTTCACCAAGATTTAACATGCTGCTTCCAACCTATATTTTTAAATTATGTTGAGCAAGTTGCAGATTTTAATAGAGTATAGTCATTCAGTAATGACTTTGAAGGCAGTAGGTGGTGGTTTGCTACAAAACTGTCATGCTTTAGCTTACTCTTGTGTGACAGTTGCCATGAAGTTTGTTGGTTCAGCTGACTTAACACTGGACTACTTACTAAGTAAGAAGGCTGAAAGCAGAAGTTTTTGGTTTAATTTGAAAACTGTTAGCTCTCTGTGGATTGATATACTTTTCATAGAATTGCATAATACATAAATATAGCATGTGGTTAGTCTTATTTGGGAGCATTGTTTGCTTTTGAATGGTGGAAGAATTCCAAGAAAAATGTGTTAGAAACCACAGCTGTTTAATGATGGGGGGTGTTAATCTACTCCTTGAGTTGATGTTTTTATTTTGAGGTATACAGAAATCTTTCTGTATCAAAACTTGCATCACAGGGACAGAATGGTGTGCAGCTTCTTCTCTTTAGTCATCTTTCTGAAGGAAGGGATGCTATAGGCATGATGAGTCTTGAATCTATTTGTTGCAGAGTGCCTGGAGAATAAAGCGTACTTAATCAAGCTGAGTATGTTTATCTGGCACTATAAACTCCTAATTTGCTAGGTTTCTATTCTTTAGACTAGTTTTATTTCAAATAATATGTGTCTATGGAATAGGTTTTTAGAGTGGGGAATGTACCTCCTCTTTTTACAAGGGGTACAGTGTTGTTTTGTGTTCATGGGTCAGAAGAGTGCGTAGATGAGCTGGTTTCTGCAAAGCTAGAACTGGGTAACAGTTTAAGGTTTTATAGTTGTCATTTATTTTTTTGTTTTTTGTTTAAATTCTAGTTCAAAGAAAAAGTGTTTGCCAGTCAGGTTCTAGGTGAAAAACTTAGGCAATAGTTTAGAGATATAAAATCGGCATTGGTAAAAACTGTCTTTGCATGCCTTAGGCAAAGAGGGTTGACCCTTAATGTGAAACAAACGGATCAGTTAATGTATTCAGCACAGATAAGATGCCTTTTAAGAGTCCGGTAATTCAGTTGCGTGGTTTAACATTGAACAAAGCCCCTTTTTACAATAATAAAACTGCCTGATATTGTGCCTCAAATTATTGATGGTAGATGATAGCTGCAGACCTCCTTCCTTCTTCTGCAAGGTATTTTAATGTTTGTCACACAGGGAGCCTGGCTGTTGCAGCAGTGTTAGCCAGCAGCTGGTGGCTCGGCGTGGCCAGTCCTCTGGGGCAGCCAGAGGCTGACCGGGGATGTGCGATGTGGTGAAGATCCATGGAGAATCCTCTTTGACGCAGACTCTTTGCTGAACAGAAACATAGCAGGGCATCCATTACGGAGGGAATGATTACTGCTGCGATGACAGGCTCTTAAGTTTGTATCATCTGAGGATTTTTTTGAAGAGCATGAATTTAATTTTCTTTCTAAACTAGCTGTGGAGTTATTTACCCTTCTTGTGTTTAACAGTGACTCTTTTTTTAATATCTTGATGCTAATTTTTTGTCCTGAGTCCTGACGTAGCAATGTCTGCCCGGTGGCCGTCGGGCTAGCCTCTGTGGCCTTTCCACCCTTTTTGCAGGCATGGAGGGTCAGGGAGGACCAGCCACAGGCCATTTCCTGCCTGTGGGTGCTGTACCCCAGCCGCGCCGTCTCCCTAAAGCGATGGCTTTGTGAAGGGTCTCTGGAGCTGAATGGAGCCAAACCCTCTCTGACTGAGGACAGGCAGCAGGCATGTAATTTTTCTTCCTCCTTGGTTAATGATTGAGAGGGGTGCAGTGCTGCCGCAGCTCCTCTCAACATCACAACAGAAGTGGCCTCCCTTTCTACTAATTTGTGCTTCTTACCAAGTTTTTACAGGTCACAGTGTTTCCCTGTCATGAGCACCGACCTGCTCGATGAATTCCCTGCCCTGCAGCCTCCCTGCTCCTCCCATAGCTCCCACTGGGCTGCCACCACCTGCAGAGAGCAGTCCTCGAGCATCTGCGAAGAAGAGTAAACTCCCTTCTTTTGCCCTCCCTGTGGTTTTTTGGGGGAACGGTCTTGCTTGCTTGGTGAACAGCTGAAATAGTGGTTTGTGAGCGTAGGGGTCCAGGCTGGCATTCAATCCAGTGCAGGGGAGGGAGTGCAACCTGTGGAACCATGTCCCTCATAACACCTTCAGTGGCCATGTGCCCTTCTCATGTCAGTGAAGAGCTGTGAGTCACCTCTTCCTGTCTGTAGAAATTGGATTCATCAAAAAGCAGGTTAATGAGCAAGATGCCTTCTTGGAGGTTTCATGTTTGGTACCAGGTGGCGACAGGGCTTGCTGTGAGAATTGGGTTCTGTCGCTTTTGGGTAATGGTGCCATTAATGAGGTTTTCTCCTGTGTAATCTGGGAGTATTCTTTGTCCAAACTAACGTGTTTTTTCTGAATGCTAACTTGTGCCATGTGAGCCATGAGGTTTCTGCGATTTGCTGGGCTCACAGTGCAGTATTGTATTGGATTTTATTTCTGCTTTCCCATTTTGTTGTTGCTGAGCTCTTTCCTGAAATCCTTTGGGTTCTGCAGCCTATTTTTTAAGTAGGTATTTTTACCTGTATTATTGAGGAGCTTTCCAGAGTGGACATGGTAGCCACTACCTTAAATCCCCACGGCCTCTGCTTTCCTGGTGCACTAGAGTACTGTACCGATACGACATCAATTACTTCTTAAATAAGTCATTCTAAACAACAATGGTCCCCCAAACCAGAAAGCCAACTGGTGGAAAACACAACACCCTTTCTCTTCCCATGTTGTCACCACTCTGTTTTCCTCCCTGTGGTGAACAGAGCACCTGTGGCTGGGAGGATGGTGGCTGGATGCAATGGTGGCTGGGCTGGCTGTGGGACTGGGGAAGGCAAGGCTGCATCAGGCAGCATGGCATGGGGGTGCTCCAGCCCCTCTGGCGTTGCTCCTGGGCAGCCCTCCCCTCACCTTTCTGCCTGTTTGTACTGAAATTTCAATTTCTTCTTGTCCATGTAACATTTTGAAGCTCAGCTGAGAGGAGGGTGTTGGGATTCTCGCTACCCAAAGAAGGTGAGTGCAGATGGTAGTTAATCAGAGTGATTTCTGCTGACTGATGAAGGCAAGAGGTTTGCTAGCTTGTAATGGGTGAAAGGGGAAGAAGGAAATGAGTCAGAAGGTTTAATTTTGTTTTTCATAATACCATTTGCTTCCCTTCACCCTGGAAACTTTTATGTTTGTTTTTGCTGATGGGGATTAGAGAATGAAGGTGGGCTTTTCTGCCTTTTAGCAATGTGAGAACTGGACTCGGGTTGAAGGGAAGTATGTGTATTCATGGTATTGTCAAAGTTGCGTGACAAGAAAAATCTGTAATAACTGTCTCAGTAGCTTATCCCATGTCCTTACTCAGGCAGAAGGATTTCTGCTTCTTGACTTAGCTTCTTTACCCACATCAAGTGGTGTACCTAGAGTAAAAAAAATGATGCAGAAGTGCCCTAAAACCTACTTTTTGTTTCCCAGCCTTAGGAGCGCTCTTTCTGTGAAGATCTGGCTGAAGTTGCATTACTTAATGAAAGATCTCAGTGTACCAAAATAATACCAGATCTCAAAAAACAAACAAACAACACCAAAATACAAAAAACCCCAACAACAATGAAAAAAAGATGGTCTTACCAATGCCCTTTGTGTTGTAAAACAAGTGTATCAGTGTCTTACAGATTCTGGATAGTAGATATTTGCTGGAGCCTTCTTCCTTTCAGTAACTGTAGAGCCGCCTAAATTGCCTTGACATCAGAGGAGCCCAGTCATGACAGTCCCCAGAGCTGCTGGTCTGAGTCACGACTTTTGGCTCTGAACCTGGTTCCTTTGGGAAGGTGAGGTCTTGGACCGCCATTGTCAAAAAACAGATTTAAAAGCCACTGCCAAGGATGCATTTGAAGGTTTGTGGGTTTTTGTAGTGTCTTAGCCATTGTGAACTGGGTCTATGTGTCTCTTTAATCTGTGGTGCTTGTAATGCATATCAGTTTAGCTAAGCTCACAAAAAACTTGGTTTAGTCTCCTTCCAGTATCTTGTTTGCCTGTGGACAAGTCCTGGAGTGTTGATAAGTGCTAGAAAATAAGCTTGTAGTGGGACAAATTCAAGAAGCACTACCTGTGTAGCTTACCAAAGAAAAGGTAATGGCCATAAATTGATGAATACAAGTGATGGGGAGGAGAAATTTAGTTGACTCCTCAGGGTGAGGTATGTAGGACTGATATTTGGACGCTGAAAGCAGGCATTTCAGACCAGTAACAGAGCACACTTGTGTAACAGAAAATTGGTGATGGATTTTACATCTGCAAGAGGCTGTGCGCTGGGGACTGTCTCCTTTTCTAAGAGCAGACTTACACCTCAGCTGACTTGTGGAGAGGTTCAGCAACCTCTGTTACCCAGGAGGGCAAACCAATTTTCAGTGTCAGCTTTTGGCTTTGTAGCTGCATGGTTTTTCTGTTTGTATTTTCCCTCCTGTAAATGCTTAACATGTATTAATTATTCTTTGCAGGTTTGTTTCATTGCTTACAGGTTTCTCGTCCTCTAATTCATAGCTGTTGTGTTACTTACCTCTGTGTTTCAGTTTCATACATTATTTCATCCGTACCCTAATTTAGAATCAGAGACATTTGAAAGTAAGAGAAATGCTCATACTTGGGAGAATTACAGTTTACAGCTACTCTGCTAATCTCTTCTAGTTTATTTTGAAGATAGTATTAAAACTAGGGTCATAAAAAGTAATGAATTTTAAGCCATTGTTTAACATTTCATTTTCATGAGATTATCACTTACAGACACTTGACATCAGCCAAGGCGGTTCCATATTGCTAATTGAAAAACATTTTTTCCCCTACATGAATTCCTAAATCATGTGGGCTCATTACATAATGTGACACTAACAGGCTGTGATAGAATAAATCACTACCATTAGAGGCCCTTTACTTGTCTCACCCTATTATTTCTTTTTGTTCAGATGTTTTCTTTCTTTGCTTGCTTCTGAGCTTTGGACATTATTTCATCTGTTTTGCTCTTCTTGAGAAAATTGTGATGAAAGTATTTATTTTGCTCTTTTAAGTTGGTCCTCACATTATGCCAGCTGTGATTGATATTTGTAGTTAGTGTGATAAAACATCACAGTTTAGAAATAATAACGAGATTAATATGAATCAATCTTTGTTTCTAAATGTGTTGCACAAATTCATGGAACACTGCCACAAGTTCAAAATCCCCCTTACATTCCTTTATGCAAGGAACCTTCTCCTTAGCTTTTCCTTATCTTCTCCTTCAGATAAGTGTTTTGCGACTTCTTGTTATGTCTATTTTTAATTGAAGAATAACTCTGTCCAAACACAAATGTTTTGGAAGTGGATATCTTGTTTTTTGAGACTTTTGGCTCATATTCAAATGTCAAAATGTCATATTGTATTCATATGTTTGAAAACTTGCAAAAGAGCACTAAATGTGACAACTTGGGAGGAGGGAAGGAGAGTAAACAGTCCCTCCTTGGGAGGCGTTTTGTGCAATCTTTTCTAGCTAATGATAGTGGCTAAGTGATACAACGTTGAACCTAAAAAAACTTGACGAAGCTTATGAAAGGGCGCTGTTCAGTGAAAAATTGAAAATTGTAATAGAAAAATTTTCTTTTTACTTGTTTCAGTGCAAGTTTTTGAGTTTGTTGAGAAGCAACGCTACCTGAAGAAGTTCAAGTCCTTGTTGACTGTACAGCCATCACTTTTTGCTCTGCAGTTGTACATGTAAAGGAGAGACTAACAATGGTTTCATTATGTGATGGCTCCCAAACACGCTGTTGCCTGATGGGCAAAGAAATGTCAGCCTTAATTAATGAGCAGTCTGTTAGTACAGTTTGTTTGTTTGAACTATGCTAGCAGGCCCATTGCTCAGTGATACACTAATTACAGAAATATTTAGTGTTCTGCCTTGGAAACTTTCAGACTGGTGTATGAATTTCAACATCAGAAATCCACTGATAGGCAGAAAAGTTAGACTTATGCCAGTAGCTGTGAATTATGATTTATCTGCACTGAAGCTCCACTTTGGAGTGACAGGTTTACAGTTACTTCTGACAGGGAAGTGAATGGGTGCCATCCACCCTTAGACAGAGGGTTTTAATCACAGGCTTCCTCGTTCTAATTCTCAAGATGGTAATACCGACCTAAATTGATTTAGTAACTGTAGTGCTTTCTCTTTGGGAACCCGTGGTCCTGTAGATTTATAGTGAGGTAGACATACTTTTAAAAATGACGTATCACATTATTCACTACTAAGGGGTCCGCAGCATGAAACACAAAGGTTAATGAAATGCCCGTGCGTGAAAGTTAGCAACTTCTTTGGCAGCTCTAAGCTTTCCTGACTATAGTTTTGGTAGAAAGCAATGCTTTCTGTCTGATGCTTTGTCATGGCTATACCATGTGTCTTGGTCAGTCCGTCACTGTTCATTGATCTGGAGAGGGCAGCCATTAATTACTCATTTCACTGCCTGTTTCTCTAGCAGTTTTGCATTTAAGAACTGACGAGAATATCAGTCTAACTTTGATAGAGTGAGATGTAAGTACTTGATTAAACATTTAGTTTATTTCACATCAGGTAATTTAAAATTGTTTCTCAAAGAACTGTGTCTTTCAGATTGATTTTTGGTTTTGCACCCTTTGCTTGCTGCCTGAAATTGCATGAAGCTGAGGGCTGTGAGATTTGTGTAATTATAATGCAGATAGTTCCCATTTGCCTTGGTTTTATACATGATCCTTTATGGTACATTCTCAGTCCTCAACATGTGGCAAGTAAGGTTTAAACATGCAAACAGTGCTTGTTCATGCTTTTTTATGATATCCAAGTAGTGAAACCAACTTGTGTTAGAAATTGTACTTGCTAAACTTGTCTTTCAGGGGTTTATCTGCTTTGTCTCACAGCACTTAAGTGGCTTTTGGTGTTCTGGAATCAGTGAAGTTGCAAGACAAATAAAAGTAAGTAAACAGGCGTCAGCACAGGTGACTTGTCCCACTCTTCCTCCTCAGTGGTCCTTTTTGGGTCCTGCTGCTGTCCATTTTGAAGCATTATGTTCCTGCCACAGGCTGGTAGCTTTCATTAGCATGGGAACGGAAGAGGGCTGTGGGAGAGCTGCTGTTCAACTGAAGCCCACGCTGTCTGTCCATTTAAGGGACTGAAACAAGGTCTAGAATGGGAAGAGGGCAAAGGTGTCGTGATCTGCGTTAAGTCCTGCTGTTCTGAGCTCCAGATCTTCTGCTTTTTAGTACATGTGTGTTATAGGCTTTGATGTGTTGTAGATACTGCTGTAGATCAGAAGCCTTTAGCTGCATGTGGCGAGTGTGTTTCAGTGATGCTCAAGTTGGTGTTTTTGAAGTGCACTCCTGCCCGTGTGTCACAGAAGCACAGCTCGTGCATTTGCACTTGTGTTTATGCAGTCCTCTGGCATCAACGCAGGGATTTCAGAGCTGGCATGGCCCAGCCTTTCTGTATGCTTCTTACCTTCACTGGAGCTCAAACACAAGTTTACACAGAGTTCAAATAAAATAGGTTAGTGTTTGGCAGCACTTTCTCACTTGGTTAGCAAGAGCGTCCTAGGAGCTGATTAACCCTGTGTGTGCTGTGAGCCAAAGAAGCATGATTCAGCGTTCATGTCAAGTCTCTGGTGCAAGTGCCAGAAGGAAAGTTATATACAAGAGATTCAAAAGACAGCCTCATGCAAGTACAAGTTAAGGAGACGGGTGGATCAGTGGAAACCCCAACTTGTGAGGAGAGCATTAAAGATGCTTTGTTCCATGGCAGCAACTGGCCTGGTATCTTCCAATATATTTTCTCTGGTTGGCAGAATTTCAGTGAAAACCTTAATGTTTTCCAAAACTGCAGTTCTGCACACTGAGAGAGACGGAGCGTGTTTTTCTTGAAAATCTGCAGTTAAATGAGCTCTTACTTGTTTCCTTGCGCTAATATTAAAACTTGTCTGGCTGTACAGTTAGCTACATTCAGAAACTGAGCTGTCTGAAAAGTGACATGTTACAACCTCCATTTCTCCCCATAAAAAAAAGGTTTGTTTTTTCAGCTGGATAAGTTTCTTGAACCAACATAAACTTTAAATTTATTGTTTTCATTTATATCTAAGAACAAGGGGAAAAAACACTGTGCACATGCAGCTTTCTGCAACTCTCATACCAGCATATAGGTTACATATTTTCTGCTGTTGAAGTGTCATTCCAGGCACTGTCAGCCTGGTGGTTGTATAAAGTTTGCTGTCAGTTTTTCTGCTTGTGTGTCTGGTCCTGTTCTTCTGGTCCCTTGGGTGATGACATTCTGTCCCTGGTTGTGGAGGTTTCTGCTGCTAGAAGTCTCTGTATCTCCATTAATGCTCTGCTAATATTTGTTCAAATTCTCTTCCCTCTCCTGCCTGACACATTTCAAAAAAGTGAGCTTTGGGGCTTTTCCGACTGAGCAAACTTTAAACGATTGGTAGTTTACAAACTCTTTAGTCCTTGTTAAGTAACACTGATCAGACACCAGACAAGAAGGGGGAGAAAAAATTTGCATATGCAGATATGATTCTAACACTAGCCTGGAAAATATGTTTTTGTTTAACTTTTTTGTATATGTCCCAGAAGGATATTCTCTAGAACATGTCAAGTCTGAGAAGTGCTAAAACAAGTAGCAGTATGGGTTCCTGCTTTAATCCTTTTAGCTAGGATCCCTGGTTAGAAAGGAGGTGTCTGTGGGGGAGGACTGTTCCTCTTTTTGCTGTGTTGGTAGAGAAAGCCAGCTTTCTCCCCATGTAGCCTAGGCTGGTACAGTATATGGCTGGGGATGATGCTGGGAACTTCCCTTGCATGTGAGAAGAGGAAAAGTAGTTGCATAAGGGTACAATTTGAGCAGTAATTTGTTAAGTAGCCACTTAACTGTGGCTACTGTGACTACCAAGCACAGATTCCTGTGCCACGGGAAGGTCTCTTGCTTCCCTTTTGCATAGAGATGTGGTTTTGATTGCCTATTTTCTGGCCTGAAACCAGGAGTCTTTAGGGACTGTTTCATGGAAATGGAGGGCACAGTGTGCTGAATGCATTTGCGGTGCTGGTGTCCAGATGATTTGCAGCAGGGCCCGTCCTGCCATTGGTTTGCCAAACGTGCCTTAACACACAGACGGTGAGGCTGAAGCAAGTTAAAAGTAAAGCTTTTGCTGTCAGGGCACAATTTCTCAGGCCAGTGCAGAGAAGGAGAGGTGTGTGTTTGTGTTTTTTAAATCAGTAAGTGTAGAAAACACTCTACTTAAACCATTTCCCTCTGAACTATGGAGTGGTTTTGCTTCTTAGAACAGGACATGCTGTGTGCTTTTAACACTAGTGGCACCCTGTTGGTGCTTCTCTTTGGTTTTCGTGAACCTTATGTTTCAGTCACTTAACACGTATAGAATGAGGAAGTGGCATTATTTGCAATGGGAGAACTGGCTTCTCGTAAAAGGTGAGTTTTGGGCTTATGAAGTCCCTTTGGTAGCTTTGGCCTAGTTTGGGAGCCACATATTATTTCAGATGAGTTAGCTATGCCTCTGACAGTAGCAGCACCCTTGCTTTTGGAGATTCCCAGCACAGCAAAAATAAAATTATGTCTTAGTCACTGCAGTACCATTTCTACTTCTGCTTCTCCCTGCTATGAAATACAAAAATGACAGCCTTGTTTTGTTGCTCTATGGATGTGAAAAGGCCGGGTTTGGAAGGCATACTTTTTTTAATGAATACAAGTCAGGGACTGGTTTTTATTACAGAGA
Source organism: Dromas ardeola (assembly GCA_013398915.1). Taxonomy (NCBI): domain Eukaryota; kingdom Metazoa; phylum Chordata; class Aves; order Charadriiformes; family Dromadidae; genus Dromas; species Dromas ardeola. Next base: position 2,364 of record VYZM01010560.1, on the reverse strand, counting down.
CACATGGGAGCAAAAATGTAAATCAAGGTAATTTTTTTGGTTTTCTTCATGCTACAAGAGACTTGACTCTGTGAAGAAGCCGCTATTTGACAAAATGTTCTGAAGCATGAGTGCAGAACTGGGACTTTGTTGCTCAGTACTGCAAGAGCAGAGCAACTGTTCACACCCAAGTTTTGGTGTGGAATTTTGCTGAATTTTTTATAGCAGCTTTACTCTGATTTTTGCCTGTCCTGTGCTGCTGCCATAACTCTCCTGGCATGAGGTGATTACAGAAGTTTTGAATATGTAGTCTTAGTGTGTTAGCTGTGACTCCCACTGAGAAACTATGCCTTTTGAAAACTGCCATTAAAAACATTTGGAAGAGGGATTCTTCTCCCTTCTTGGCCCTTGCCTCCAGAAGTCTTGCCATGAAAACAGTGAAACCTGAAACATGCATGGTGTATATTAAGATCTTGCTCTGTTTTGGTGTCTGTAGGCTCTGGTCCCCTATAAATAAAGTTCTGGTTTTTACTATGCCCCTGACAATTTTTTGGTGTTTTTTTGGTGATGATGTTTTGTTTGTAACTGAACACAAAGATTAATTGTGTTGGAAAGTGATCTAGAAGTGCCAGGCAAAATTGAAGGATCCATTGTTCTTGGTACTATGATGAATGTATTTTCTGCTCCTAGATGGCTTGCAGCACTATTAATTTCAGAGTGGTCTTGGAAACACAATGAAACTTTGAACTTGCATTGTGAGTAAAGGGTGTATTTTTCAGTTGGAAAAGCACACTTATGGTTATTTATACTGCCAGGTGCAGCAGAAGTTAATCCCATGCTGCAGTATATCTCCTTGAAAAATCCTATTTAGGTCTGCTGCCAGAGGGGTGCTAACAGACAGGAATTTGGAGAAGTGTACCTCTAAGTATGGAAGTGTTAAAAGTCAATATATGTTGTGTATCTCCACTCTGTGTAAAAGAAGTAACTTCACGTAGGAGACCTACCTGTGCTCAGGGTTTGTTCTTGCCTGGGTGTGCCTCTTCCAGTACTCTTATCCCATACATTTCTGAAGGATAGGACACATCCTGACAGCTGAAACCGGCCGCCACAGGTGTGTAGCAGTTCAGTCATACAAGAGCCTGTTCCTTTAGTCTGTACAGCAGTTGTTTGAAATTTGTATCTCCTGGTTGGTATTTTACAGATGGGTTAGATAGAGTTTTTGGAAACTAAATTGAACATAAGTTCTTCATTTCTTGGTTATGCTTATATGAGTCTGTAGCACTGAGGTTTTTTAAAATTCTGCATCATTTAGCTTCCTTGGTATGACTTTTGTTTACCAAATAACATACTCAAATACTTCAAAACAAGAGTTGCAAGATTCAATTTTATATGCACATTGCCATTTACTATTCTATCACCTTTCTTTAAAATACAAATATTACCAAAAATGTTGTCAATAATATGATACACGCATATGATATATGCAGATACTGAAGTATTTTGACATACATATGAGGAGAATGTTTTCAGTAATGTTTCGTTCTGCTTCTTGCTTTGCGTTTTGCAAGGTTGTACCCTTGGGATGTTAGCTAGGCATAGGGGAGCGTAAAGAATGCAGGATGTTTTTAGAATAGTCTCAACCGCGAGGAGATAGCTTCATAAAATTGTCTTTAGGAGTAAGGAGAGCAGTTGCTGCTTTTGGAATAAAATTGGCTAGAGCAACTGCTTTTAGATTGCCATCCGAAGTGTGTGGCAGGTAGCAAGAATATTTGTACAACAATTTTATGTAAAGCAGTTGGCCTATGTACCTTCAAAAATAGGTGCAGGAGAGTGGTGCCTCTGTTCTGTAAACTGATGGGTACAAATTAGAACTAAAGACCAAATATTTCATCATTAAACTTCCTGCACGTATTTTAAATCTTGGGCAGAGGAAGCACTGCTAGTTGCTTTGCTTTTTGCGCCTCAACCCTGAACATTTCCTACAGTTCTGTTCTTTGCCACAAAATCACAGAATCATAGGGTTGGAAGGGACCTCTGGAGATCATCTAGTCCAACACCCCTGCCAGAGCAGGGTCACCTAGAGCAGGTTGCGCAGGAACGCATGCAGGCAGGTTTTGAATGTCTCCAGAGATGGAGACTCTACCACCTCCCTGGGCAGCCTGTTCCAGGGCTCGGAAAGTAAAGCCACCCTCCAGTCACCCTCAAAGTAAAAAGTCCCTCCTCATGTTTAGATGGAACTTCCTGTGTTCAAGTTTGTGCCTGTTACCTCTTATCCTGTCACTGGGCACCACTGAAAAAAGACTGGCCCCATCCTCCTGACGCCCACCCTTTCAGTATCTATAAGTATTGATAAGAACCCCCATCAGTCATCTTTTTTCCAGACTG
>VYZM01010552.1:86358-97962 GCA_013398915.1 Dromas ardeola | reverse complement strand
GGCGGGGCCCCGTCCCGCTCCCGCCCCGGCGGCCCCGCGCTGAGCCCCTCTGGCCCTTGCAGGCGAGGAGCCGGCGGCCGCGCAGGATGATTCGGACAACAGCGTCTCGGAGAGCCTGGACGAGTGCGAGTACTCGGCGGCGGAGATCAGCCGCGCCTTCCGCTCGCAGCGGGAGCTCTGCCAGCAGCTCAACACCAACCACATGATCCAGCGCATCTTCCTCATCACCCTCGACAACAGTGAGCGGGCCGGGGGCAGCGGGGCGCTCGCAGCCCCCCGCAGGGCTGTCTCGGCTGATCGGGGCCCCGGGACGGGGGGGAGGCCGGCGCTGGGTTCTTAACGGTTCCCTGGTCCGGAGGAGGTTTCCCGGTGTCCATAACGGGCTCCGGCACACCAGCGCCGCTGCCGGTACCCTCAAAAATGTTGAAAGCAGGCCATTAGGGCTGCGGCCTGGGGGGTTGTAGAGCTGCGTGTAACAGCTTTCGGTGCCGGGGTGGCCAAGCGTGCCAGAAAAGCGACAACATTAACGCGCAGGGAAGGACCAAAGGAAAGGTCCTGTTAGTAACCACTGTGTCGACTGGGTTATGATTGTTAAAAGCAGCTATTTTCTGTGTAAGCTATCTTTCCTTGCAAATTATAATGGAACATGGAAATTGCCCAGGACCCTCCCAGACTGCCCCACAGCCCTACACACTGCCCAGGGACCCCCCCCCAGAGGGACCTCGGGCCCTTCTAAGGAGGATGGAAACGCTGGGAGGGTGGGGACGCATCGGAGGCAGGGCCCTGCCCACCAGCACCTTCCCCATCAGTTTGGGCAAACTGGGCTGTTCCCAGGTGATCCCAGCATGAAGAGTGGGAACGGGATCCCGGCGCGCTGCGTCTACCTGGAGGAAATGGCCGCCGACCTGGAGGAGCAGGACTGGCTGGACATGGACAATGTGGAGCAGGTATGGCCGGCGTCCGGCTGGCTGTGGGGACGGGGTTTATTCCCTCGCAGAGCGTCCTGGACGCTGCCTTTTTGCCAAAGCCCAGCATGGAGCTGCCAGCTGCGGCCTCGCTGGAAACAGCCCCAGAGGTTTTGGGGTGGGAGGCTGGAAAAGGGCGAGAGGTGCTGCTCAGAGTCCCTGCTCCTGGGGGCTGCAGGACTTTGGGCTGGGGACGGAGAGGGGAACAAATCCACTCTGCGTGGGGCGTGGGGGGGCAGGCACTGCCGGCAGGGGGGCAGCTGTCTCTTGCGCTGCCGAGCAAAGCTGTGTGAGGGGTGTTCCTGCGCACGCTGAGCTGCGTTCGCAGACACGTTGGTGATTCCTGGTGGGTTTCCCAGTGACAATAACCCCTGTGGGGGCTGCTGGACCCCTGTGTGTGCCCCGCTCCGGAGGGGACCGGAGAAGTTGTTCAGCCTGAGGGTCCTGGCTGCAGAAGTCTGTTTCTCAGTGAGGGACAGAGAGCTCTTCCCAGCAGAAATAGTTCAGGCAGGGGTGACACGGGGCTGCTTTTCCCGGGGGGACTGTCCTTCTGCTGGGGCCATCTCACTTCCCGCCTGTCTCCGGTGCCCAGGCCCTGTTCACCCGCTTGCTGCTGCAGGAGCCGGGCAACCACCTGATCTACATGACCCCCTCCAGCACACAGAACCTCTCCGCCGATCGGGACGCGGGGGAGAGACAGATCCTGCGCTACCTCTACGCCTGCTTCCAGAGGGCGAGAGAAGAGGTGAGCAGAGCCTCCGGAGGGAGGCCAGGGCTTTGTCGCCCAGCTTTCTGCTGTGAGGTGACTGAGCCGAGGTTTTAACAGCCAGAAGCAGATGTCAGGGCCCAGCACTGTCTCCTTCTCCCTGGGTAGATCACCAAGGTCCCGGAGAACCTGCTGCCCTTTGCTGTCCGCTGCCGGAACCTGACAGTGTCGAACACTCGCACGGTCCTCCTCACCCCAGAGATTTACGTCGACCAGAACGTGTACGAGCAGCTGGTGGACCTGATGCTGGAGGCGCTGAGAGGGGCGCGTAAGTGCGGCCGGGCTGTGCTGCTGGCGTCGTGCCGCGTTACAGCTTGTGGGGAGAAAGCTTTGGCTCGCTGCTGAAAGGGAGGGCCGCGTTTAGGTCGCGCCGTGTGTACGCGCGCTAAGGTTCGGCTCTCAGAGTCCCGTTGGTAACAGCCTCGCTCCCCTCGCTAGACTTTGAAGATGTGACGGAGTTTCTGGAGGAGGTCATAGAGGCCTTGACGGCAGATGAGGAGGTGCGGACGTTCGGGGAGGTGATGGTTCCCGTGTTTGACATCCTGCTGGGCAGAACAAAGGACCTGGACCTCTGCCAGATGCTGCTGTACTCATACCTCGACATGCTCCTCTACTTCACCAGGCAGAAGGACACAGCGAAGGTGGGTGCCTGCACCCGGCCCGGAGCTGCTCCCAGGCTCTGCCCGCAGGAGGGACATTCGCAGGGCCTGATCTGATGAGTTTGGTGTGACAACACCCCCTGCGCACACTCTTCCTCCTCCTTCCTGAGAGCCTGGCCCAAACCCCTCGGCTTGTGGGGCTTTTTAGTGGGATTTCCTGGAGCTGCTGATTTCACATCCTGCTGTGTCCCCTAGGTTTTTGCAGGCTACATCCAGCCCAAGGATCCCAGTAACGGACAGATGTACCAGAAGACTTTGCTGGGCACCATTTTAAGTATCTCCTGCTTGTTAAAGACCCCTGGTGTGGTGGAGAACCACGGCTATTTCCTGAATCCATCCCGATCCAGCCCACAGGAGATCAAAGTGCAGGAATCCAACATCCACCAGGTGGGCTGCAGCATGGGGGTCCTGCTTCCCCGCCTGGTTGAGTGGCCTCTCCTTGCCCGAGGGCTAATGCTGTGATACGGGGGCCTGAGTTCCACCGCTGGCACTTTAGCAATCCGGCTTGTGATTAAGCAAGTTTTAGAACTGCTTGGGATTCTCAGTCTGTAACAGGCGAAGGATTTGTCCCGCTTCCCTGGGATGTCGGAGCCCAAGTCTTCTGTCGAGTGGGTGGTGTTCTATCCCAGCAGTTTTCAGAACTTTGGGAAAGGGCAGGGTGGTGCTCGTGGGACAGACACCAGCACCGTAACTTGAGGTGTGACATGAAGGAAATGCACCTTAGGCGGTGTAACCACCGGGAAATCATTTTCAGTACCTGTCCTGTAATTAAAAGGCTAATTGACTCCCCAGCAGAGAAAGCAACAGGCAGGTCTCTCTCACTATGAAAATAAATAGTTTCCTGAGCTGAGTGGTTTCAGTAGGCAAGGAGTGAGGCATCGAGAAGCAGGATGTGAACACAGGAGCAGACTGGGCTGTGGAAGTGGTCTGGGAGAGGGGCTGTCCCCGTCACACGTTCTTTCAGGGTCACTGTAGCTGCTGAAAATGCGTAGAGTTTTGGGTTTACTCCCCATGGAAACAACTTGGTCTCGACTATGCTTTGAGTATGTCCCTGAGTGTTCTTTGCTGACGGCCTCGGGATTTGAGCCGCTCGTAACGTGTGTGTCTGAGGGGTGATCGATAGAGGCGTCCTGGCGTGATTTGCTCTGAAAGCCCTGCCCGCAGTCTGGGGCCGGGAGGGCTCTGGGAGCATTAATGTTGGGAGAGGCAGAGGAGTGATCCCACCAACACCTCCGCCAACCGCCTCCTGTTCCCCATGACAGTTTATGGCTCAGTTCCACGAGAAGATCTACCAGATGCTGAAGAACCTGTTGCAGTTGTCTCCCGAGACGAAGCACAGGATTCTCTCCTGGCTGGGAAACTGCCTCCACGCCAACGCCGGCCGCACCAAAATTTGGGCAAACCAGATGCCGGAGATCTTCTTCCAGATGTACGCCTCAGATGCCTTCTTCCTCAACCTGGGAGCTGCCCTGCTGAGGCTGTGCCAGCCCTTCTGCAAACCCAAATCCCCCAGGCTGCTGACCTTCAACCCCACATACTGTGCCCTGAAGGAGCTCAACGAGGAGGAGAGGAGGAGTAAGAATGTGCACATGAAAGGTAACGCCCAGACCCTGGTGGAGCGAGGGAGGGAGAAAGGGCGTCTCCTGGGGTCCTGACCTCTGCCAGCAGTGCCCTCTCAATACGTGCCCTTAAGGGAGAGTCAAAGGAGTGACCGGAGAGGAGCAAGGCAGAGCTGAATACAAATGAAACTCTACTTAGCATCACCAGCAGTTGTTTTGTGTCTTCAGTGGGGGCCTCCATGAGCACCCTCCTCACAGGTGGGACTGACTTGACACAGATGCTTTTCCTTCCAGGTTTGGAAAAGGAAACGTGCTTGATACCTGCTGTGAGTGAGCAAGAGCCAGAGTTTGCAAACAGCTACAATCTGGTGACGGAAAACCTGGTCCTCACGCAGTACACGCTCCACTTGGGATTCCACAGGTAAGCGCTTGGTGGCTGTGCCGCTCTCTCCTCTCCGAGGGCGCTCAGTGCACTACCGGACACGCGGGCTTTTAGAGGGGCTCTGGGTGTCCGGGCTGAGATCGTGTGCAATGTCAGTAACGAGAATGCTCAGGCCATGGGTACCAGAGATCTTCGGTGCTGTGTTCCACCCGTGCTCAGCTGCGAAAATTGTTAGCAAATGCTCGGAATACAGAGTAGTGCACTCGCGCTGCTGAGTACATTTTGCTGTGTGTGTTGACTGACGTTTGAGCCTCAGGCTGACTGTTCTGGAAAGAAACTTTGTCCGCTGATGCTCACAGTCAACGCCAACAGTCTCACGGGCCCCACGTTATTTATAGAAATGTAACAGCTGAGTGCAGGGTGTCCATGGGGCGCGCAGTTCTCCATCTCCTTGGGGGAACCAACCGCCGGTGTCTCGCGTCTCCACTAGAAATCACCTTGTCAGCAGAGCTCCTGCCCGCTGCGGGCTCCATGAACGGCCCCGGCACACGGGTCATGTGTGCAGCAGAAACGCGAGGTGGCTTTTCTGGAGACCAGAACACACTATTTTTCTCAGCTTCCCTCTGCAAAGCGTTGCCTGGATACTGTGAGGTCACCACCGTCCCCTTCTGGTTTAGTCTCTAAATATAGAAATAGGCAAAAAAGTTATGCAAGTGGCTCGTTGCTGGGAAACTGGAAGTGCCACCTGGCAGGCATCTCTCTGGCTTGCCAGATCCCTGACCTCGGTAGCCCAAGGGGGTTTGCAGCTGCGCCGGCTCGGTGTCTGTGCCCCTCCCGAGGGCTTTGCCGCAGTCACTGGTTCACCGGCAAGGCTGCACAGAGGCTGTGGCTTCTCTGTGCGGTCTTGTGTCCTCCTGAGCCCTGGCTCACCTCCCTCTAAAGGCTTCCCATCGCGGGCGCCCCAGGCAGAGTATCCACAGGGAATGGTTGGGACTCTGCGCAGAACAGTCTCTCGCAAGAGGACAGAAGCACGTGCTTCGGTGTTGCTCAGTCACTGTGCTGAACGTATAAACTTCTCGCCTTCCTTTCCGGGCAGGTTGCACGACCAGATGGTAAAGATAAACCAAAGCCTTCACCGCCTGCAAGTGGCGTGGCGAGAAGCCCAGCAGAGCTCCAGCCCCGCTGCCGACGGCCTCAGGGAGCAGTTTGAGCGCCTGATGACCATCTATCTCTCCACCAAGACAGCCATGACGGAGCCGCAGATGCTGCAGAACTGCCTGAACCTGCAGGTGTCCATGGCGGTGCTGCTGGTGCAGCTGGCCATGGGCAACCAGGGCACGGAGCCGCTGGAGCTGACCTTCCCGCTGCCCGAGGTGGAGAACAGCGCGTTGGCCTATGTGCCAGGTGAGGCCGCTGGTCCCGCTGGCGGTCGGGCCCTCTGTCCACCGCCTGAGCCTCGAACTACTCACTAAAGTTTGGGGTTCTTTGAGGGCGGGTATTGATGCTGCTGAGCTTTTAAAGATCCCACTCACGGCCAGCTTGCAAAGTTTTGCCAAACCCCATATTGATTTACTGTTGTCCCTATGCCCCAAACCCTCCTCGTGGTTTCTGTTGGCTGAAGATTCTCTTCCCTTGAGCTTTTTGTGTGACAGTGCGTAAGATCAGCGGGCGGCTGCTGAGTGTCACCCCGTGAGTGGCTTCTGAGGGAGGTGAAGTGGGCGCTGTGCGTTAGAAATCTCCTCGGGCCGGGCATCCCTCCCAACCAGAGTGTTCTGACAGCGAGTCACTTTCTGAGACCTCAGTCAGAATGGCGGGATGCAGGAGAGCACATGGGAGGGTAGAAAAGGGCAAAATGAGCTGCCCGAGGAGTAACTCCTGTGCAATCTCTCTTCACAGAATTTTTTGCTGATAACCTGGGCGACTTCTTCATTTTCCTGCGGCGTTTCGCTGATGACATCTTGGAGACATCTGCCGATTCTCTGGAGCACGTCCTGCACTTTGTCACTGTTTTCATGGGCGATGTGGAGAGGTACGTACAGCCCCGGGAGCGAGCCCTGGGCTCCCCTGCTGAGCACCCAGCGCGGAACAAGGACAGGAATTGCCGGAGGTGTCTGAGGTGCAGTTTAGATGGTCGTGGGCAGGTTGATCTCTTTGGAAAAGCTGAATTCTGCCCATAGGAGGCAGAGTGGACAAGGCCCTGCCTGAAGGACATGGGCTTCACGTGAGGTTCAAGAGGATTCAGTGTCTCAATACTCATTTGGTGGTACCATGCGGAGCCTCGTCAGCGAGAGCCACTTTGGTGCATGTTAGAGGAGGCAGTCGGGATCGATCAGTGTGGGGTGTCTCTGTGAACTCTGCCGTGGTAACTGGGCACTGAAGAAAGCTGAGTAGTTTATTGATCTCCCCGATAAGGCATCTCTGCATATGCTACGTTTCTGCTGTTGGTTTGTTTACACTTGTGAGTGTAAATAGGGCGAGCTGACGGGGGTGGCAGAGCTGACGGAGATTTCTCGTGGCAGGCAGCTCTTGCCAGCTCTGGCAGACGGGGGCTGTGGTTCTCCCAGCAGCGTGACGGTGGGCGGGTGGTTTGGCCGCAGAGGAGAGTTACCCCTGGCCTCAGTACCTGTCCTGCACTGGGCGGAGGCAAAGGGCTTTGGACTGGCAGGATAAAGGGAAGCGAGTCACAGCTGGACGAGGCAGGTTTGCTACGGCTGACAAGGGAGCGCATGCTGTGAGCGGAGCGCGCTGCTGGGGAGGGGGGAAGCAGCAGCTCGGCTGTTCCCACAGCCTCTGGCCGCTCCGCCTGAGATTTGGCTGTGGACACCGAGTGCCTTCGCCCTGAAGCTCCGGTACCGAGAGTGAGCTGCCAGATGCCAGTCGTAGTTTTACAGGTGGCCTGCAATGCACGGACGCTCCTGCACACATGGGCACAGCTCCCAGAGTGTTTCCTGAGTAGTCCAGTCCCCGTGCCCCGGCCCTGGTGCCATCCTGGTTTCACTTTCTTGTTTTCCCTGGCAGGATGAAGAATCCCCACCTGCGCGCCAAGCTGGCGGAGGTGCTGGAAGCTGTGATGCCTCACTTAGACCAGGCCCAGAACCCGCTTGTCTCGAGTGTGTTCCATCGCAAGCGGGTGTTCTGCTCGTACCAGCACGCTGCCCACCTTGCCGAGGCGCTGATCAAAGTCTTTGTGGATATCGAGTTCACCGGTAAGAGCGCGAGGGGAAAGGTGATCTTCCATCTGTAACATCTGCACGGGGACGTCTCCAGGGTGCAAAGTTTGTCGGTGAAAACAAGACTAATCTGTTTGCGCTTTGTTCAGCTGTTGGGCTGCATTAAGCAGGCAGCATTCCAGCAAAGCATTGGGCTTGCCAGACTTCTGGCTTGTGCAGAACTGTGTGTCTAGAAAGGAGAACCCCCAGAGCTCAAGCTCTTCAGCTTATTATGGGTCCTCTCCCGTCCTCTCCCACTGTGGGACCTCGTGAGCTGCTCTGAGATGGGTGACAGACCTTACTGACTTGCAGGGGAGCAGGGTTTTTATTTCAAACACACTGTGAGAAGGAATTAACAGCCCCTGTGCCCGCAGCCCCCCGAGACGCTCTTGCTTTGCCTTGTCTCTAGGTGACCCACACCAGTTTGAGCAGAAGTTTAACTACCGCCGCCCCATGTATCCCATCCTGAGGTACATGTGGGGCACAGACTCCTACCGGCAGAGCATCAAGGTGAGGCAAGAGGCGTGTGTATATAAGCATCAGGGGCGTGTACCTGCAGCTCTTTATGGAGCATGCGGATCCATGTGCTGCTGTTGGGACTGTGCCACAGCATGGACCGCTCCCTCGTTCCCGGCAGGCTCTGGCTGACTACGCCTCGGAGAACCTGGAGGCGATGAATCCCCCTCTCTTCCTGCGCTTCCTGAACTTGCTGATGAACGATGCCATTTTCCTGCTGGATGAAGCCATACAGGTAGGGCTGGGGACGGCGCAGTTCTTGCTCCCCTGGGGACGGTCAGCATGGTGCTCAGCTCCTGTCCCTGGAGCAGCGTCAGCTCTGCTCCTGCTGGTGAATCAACGCGGCAGATACCCGCAGGGAGCGATTCCAGGATGCTGTGGCCGATGCCCTGGGCAAAGGGCGAAGGCAGAAGGGCGGTGGGCTCTGGGGCACGCGGGGCACCCTCTTCCCTCCCTCCTGTCAGAACAAAGAGGAGCAAAAGGGCTGTTTCCAGATCCAGCATGAAGCGTGCTGGGGGAGTGCGAGGAAAGCTGCCTGGCGCTAACCTGGACAGTCAGGCTTTAAACAACCTCTGAGGTTTTGATTATCAAGTCCCTTTGGCCTTTCTGCAGGTGTTTTATCCTAACAAAGGCCTTTTGCCTCCAGAGGGTTCTGTGGGCTCACAAGGTGAGTGCCAGGTGATCTCATGTCCCTGGCATGGGGTAACTGTCCCTCTGTGCCTTTCAGAGCTGCCCGTTGCTGCCCAAAATGGCTTTTTTTGGGGAACTTTTACCTGCTATAGAACTGATTGTCTGGAGGCCGGCAGATGAGACGGGCGATGTGGATATTGGCCATCTGGTTTTGAACATTTATGGATGTTCCTATGGTTTGCTGTCCAAACAAATGTTCTGCGTTTTGTGAAACACGTGTTTCTGAGCAGCCTTTTCAAGGGCTCTCTTATACCTTTCGTGTCCCAAATTGTCCTCTCTGGGCCCGGAGCAGTGCAGGGCAGGTCTGGTGTAGCCGTCGCTGCCCATCTCCCTGCCTGCTCTCCCAGACACCTCCCTGCCGTCTCTTTGCAGTACCTCAGCAAGATCAAAGTCCAGCAGATCGAGAAGGACCGGGGCGAATGGGACAGCCTGTCGCCGGAGGCTCGCCGCGAGAAGGAGTCGAGCCTGCAGATGTTTGGGCAGCTGGCGCGTTTCCACAACATCATGTCCAACGAGACCATCGGCACGCTGGCCTTCCTCACCTCAGGTAGGGAGTGCGACCCCTCCGGACAGGGGCGGGTGGCGTGGGCTCGGTTCCAGGGCGGTGGGAGTAGGAGGGGGTTGCTGTGAAGCTCAGGGAGCTGCTGGTGTCGGTTGCAGAAATTAAGTCCCTGTTCGTCCATCCTTTCCTCGCCGAGCGCATCATCTCCATGCTCAACTATTTCCTGCAACACCTGGTTGGCCCTAAAATGGGAGCTCTGAAAGTCAAGGATTTCAGCGAGTTTGACTTCAAGCCGCAGCAGCTGGTGTCCGACATCTGCACCATCTACCTGAACCTTGGGTAGGTTGGCCGGGCAGAGCTGGCATGTGGGGTGGTGGGAGCTGCCTGGGGGCCACCCTGGGGACGTCCTGGCCAGCAGAGCCCCATGGCCACCTGCCTTGGGGATGGGAGCCTCCCCTCTGGGAGCAGCGCTAGCAGAACTGCTCGATGTGCTTGCTGCGGGCTTTTTGGAAGTGCGCTGGGCGCTCCTGTAACAACTTCAAGTTACCAGGGAAAGTTCAGCTGCGACCCAGCACTGTAATGGTTACCCCCACACCACGGGTGGCTCCGGAGAGCACCTGGGAGAAAGGCTTAATAGTACTCAAGCTTTTCTCCAGCTTTGAGTTCTTTCCTACAGTAACGCAGCTCTTGTGGGGCCTGTGTTTTGCAGCCCCATAAACGTGAATTCTTAAGCCTTTGCTCTTTCCCAATCCGTGGTGCAGGGACGAAGAAAACTTCTGTGCCACAGTGCCCAAGGATGGCCGCTCCTACTCGCCCACGCTCTTTGCCCAGACCGTCCGGGTTCTCAAGAAAATCAACAAGCCCGGCAACATGATAGTGTCTTTCAGTAGCCTGGCTGAGAGGATCAAGGTGAGAACCGGAGTCCATTTAAGCTCACAAAAAAAGGGAGAACTGGTTCCTGTTGTCCTTTTCCATCTGGGTATCACGGCATCTTTGCTGAGGAGCCAGATTTCTGGGAGCAGGGGCTCCTGTGTGGCAGCGGGGAGGGCTCGGTCCCAGCACAGACCTGTAGATGTTTCAGCTCCCACGTGGGAGCAAACCCAGTTTGACAGAACCGGGAGCCGCAGTCTCTGCAAGCGGCGCGTGCCCCCCAGTCTCTTGCAGACCGGCAGCAGCAGGAGGAGGAGACATACGCGGACGCCTGCGATGAATTCCTGGATCCCATCATGAGCACCCTGATGTCGGACCCGGTGATCCTGCCCTCCTCCCGCGTCACCGTCGACCGCTCGACTATCGCCCGCCACCTCCTCAGGTACACAGCACAGGCCTCGTGCCTTCACGCTCCTGGGGATGTGTTTCGCTTACCCAGTGCCTCTCCCTGGGCTGCCTTCCCCTGGTTTCATTTCTAGCGCCAGGTATGTCCAAATAATGCCCTCGCCCCTTTGTTTTTCAGCGACCAGACAGATCCTTTCAATCGGAGCCCCCTCACGATGGACCAGATCAGACCAAACACAGAGCTCAAAGAGAAGATCCAGCAGTGGCTGGCAGAGAGGAAAAAGCAGAAGGAGGAGATGGAGGACAGGCTGAACTGAGACCCTGGATCCCAGCCCCACACCCACGATAGCCAGGGAGAGAGACGCCCCGCAGGGCAGGGGCTGGGGCTGCAGTGCGTCTGTGCAATTCCCCACCTCAGTCCAGACAGCATCCCCCATTGCCACCACCTCCAGGGTCTCCCTCGACCCTCCCTTCCACCCCTTCTTCTGTCTTCTCCTTTCAAGACATGCTCTTTCATACTAAGACTTTCCATCGCTCTACAGCTTTGAGCCTCTGCCTCGGGGACAGACCGCAGCCTGGCGCCCTGGCCCTCTCTTTCTTGTTCTTTGTGAGGCCGTGCTCTTTTCCAGCGACACCAAAATCCCGCTCTGTTCTGTTGCTGTGTTTAACCTCTGTAACCGCACGTCCAATGCGAAGGTGCTGCCTCTGCAGCCGCTCTGGGGTGCGAGGGCGACGCGGGGCGCTGATGCCAACTTGTACGTGCTGGTTGTGTAGCAGGGTTTGGTTTCCCAAGCGATGGTTGGGAACGGAAGGGGCCTTGGGAATTAAACGCAGAGATGATCTTAGAACTGGCGTGGGGGTCTGGCAGAACGGGAAAAGCCCCTCGGCTTGGGCTGGCGGCGGCGGGGCTCGAACCCAGGTCCCCGCGGCGTGCCCCGCCCGGGGTCCTCGCTGCGGGGCTGCCCGCGGCAGACGCCTGACGCGGGCGGGGCGTGGACAGGCGGGGTCCTGCGGGCGGCGGGGTGACATTGCGGGTGCCGGCAGCATGGCGCAGGGGCTGGCGCAGCGCCTGGCCGCCCGC